>CAJNDT010003780.1:182500-462500 GCA_905221615.1 Symbiodinium sp. CCMP2592
CTAAACCCTAAGCCGCAAACTCGAACCCGAAAGTCTTGAACCCAAAAGTCATTGAAGACCTGAATCCCAAAGCCGCACACCCTGGACCTTCATGTAGGAACCTGATTAAGAAACCTTGGGCCATTACTAGGGTTCCTTATATGAATCCTACTATTTTGGGGTTATCGGCCCAGGGTTTCTTAATCTATTTCCTACATTAAATCCTAAAGCCCTAAGCCCTAAATCCTAAACCCAAAGCCCCAAAGCCGGCAAGCTCTAAAACTTCGAGCCCGGGAGACAGGAGGAGGGCAGCTCCTACGAGACAACGTCGGAGGAGGGCGAGCCTCCTCCGGCGGCCCCTGCGGGTGCGGGTCCTACAAGGCTTCAGGCTTTAGGATTCCGGTTTAGGGTTCAGGGTTTAGGGATCATAAGGATACATAAAGGGTTCTAAAAGGGTTAAGGCTTTCGGGTTCAGGTTTAGGGATTGTAAGGGTTTATACCGTAGGGTTAAGGGTCTAGGGTTCAGGGCCCATAGTGCGGGTTCTTAAAAAAGGGCTCTATAAGGGTTTACAAGGTTCATTTCAGGGCACATTCAAGGGTTACACCAAACGTGCTGAAAGGTTCATGGGACTTGGCAAGTAGGACCTACTTGGAGGTTCATGGGTAGTTTTAGGTGGGGGGATAAAACAGGGTAGCATACCTGTAATTTTTCCAACCCTATTAAGATACTGATAGCCATACTTACTAAGTCCTTTGATCCTTTCAGTGTGGTTGGGGTGATAGGAGTTGCTGTAGGGGTTTGAGGGTTACGAGATTCGGGTTTAGGGTTTGGGGCGCAGTGTCAGGATGTATAGAGGGCTTTCGGGGGTTTGTTTAGGGTGTAGGATTCAGGTTGATCACAGTTCAGGGTCAGGAGTTAGAAGCTATTGGGCTTGTGCATTGCTCCTGGCGCCCGGAACTCTGAACCCTAAATCCTCAACCCCTAAACCCTCCTAAACCCTGAAACCCTAAACCCTAAACGCCACACCCTAAACCCTAAACCCTTACATCCCTAAACCCGAAGGTGCCTTCCCGACACCTCGCTTTCGAGATGCGGCCGTTGGTTCGGACGAGCCGTATCGGGAACCGAGGCGCGACGGGTGGTTCAGGGTTGAGGGGTTAGAGTTTTAGGGTTTCGGGTTTAGGGTTGAGGGGTCAGGGCTTTAGGGTTGAGGGTTGGGATTTCCTCAAGCCTATAATTATAAAGCCTAAGCCTAAACCCTACACGCTGCACCAAAAGCCCCGGGTTTACATCTGTGTTTGGGTCCCAAAATAATGTAGAATGAGCAGGGAAGACAAAGACCAACCAGGGGGTCTAGGTTTTAGGGTTCAGGGTTTTAGGGTTTAGGGTAACAGGGCCCAAAACAGTTGGAATGCGCTTCTTTTCTAAGGGGTCCTTTCTGGGGCCTCCCGGAAGGGTTCCGTAAGTATACGAAGGCCCCAGGCTCGTATGAAATAGTTGCCTTGATGTTTAGCACAGGGCATTGGAGCATGAATTACAATCGTTCTATTCTTTTCGGAACCAGTAGGGGATGCTACTGTCGATGATATAAATCCTGCATTACCTTAAGGACCCCAAACTATGGGAATAATGGTATATTCCTGGTAATGGGTAATGCAGGATTTCTATCATCAGCCGTAGTATTAATTGCTCCGACCCCTTTCTATACCCGGACATCGGTCGCTAGTTGGAGCAACTTGTAGTCATCGCTGCCTTCAAGTAGAACTAGATGTTACCAATATCTGTGCACAGCGCTTGAATGATCTCGGCAACGAGCTCAAAGTTCAGCTGTTCGGAAATTCGCATCGCCGCAACATTCTTGAGGCTCATACGTACAATTAAGTAAAGCACTGTGTAGGAGAGCCATTCCAAATCGGAACAGCAAGATGAGTGAGCTGTCGCTTGTTTGTGCCAGAGCATGTCTCAAGCTTCGGGGGAGTCTCTAAACGACGCGCAAATTGATTCCTTGCCGACCCCAATTTTCGACTCGGCGCCTACCCTTTATTAATGTTCCGTTGCCGTAAGCGGGCCGAAACGAGCACGTACAAAAAGAGGAATGGCCTCCCAATCCCAACTGTCCTATATTTCGGGCTTCCAATCGCAAGTTGCTGCTACAACGTGTGGAAAGACAGTACCACTTATCAGTTTGTTCGGGATCGTTGAGGGTTTGTTGGTGATGATTGGCACGTGTGTCAAGTGCGATCCAAGATTTACATGCAAGCCTGTTGAGGGGTTTGGCGTTTAGCTCTTGGGGTATAGACGTGTACTCAGGTTATACAGTCCTGAACCTTTCCCAAACCCCAAGACCCAAAACCCTACACCCCTAAACCCTGAACCCCTAAACCCCAAACCCTAAACGGCCCTAAACCGCCAAACCCCCCCTGAACCCTAAACCCCTAAACCCCCAAACCTTAAACGGTCCTAAACCGCCTAACTCTCAACTCTCAACCCTAAACCCCTAAGTCCCTAACCATAAACCCTAAACCCCTAGACCCCTAAACCCTAAACCCCTAAACCCCTATACACCCTAAACCCTGAAAACCCCTAACCCTACCTAAAGCCCTGCACACCCCCCTTAACTCTAGAGCCCTACACCCAAGAAAAAGGCTCCATACCCAAGCCCTAAACCCCTAGATATAAACCCCCCAAACTCTAAAGCCTAAACCTCTAAACCCCTAACCCCAAACCCCTGAAAACCCCTAACCCTACCTAAAGCCTTAAATCCCTAGCCATAAACCCCCAAACCCTGAAGCCTAAGCCTCTGAACCCCTAACCCCTAACTCTAAAGCACCCCCTCATCCTCCAGGTCCCAGCAGGTATAGAAGCCCTATAGATCCCTTTGAAGGGACCCTTAAAGGAACCCTTATAACTACCCATGAACCTCCAAGTAGGGTTTAGGGTTTAGGGTTTAGTCTTTTGGGCTGTTTCGGAGTCTTAGAAGCCCTCTAGAGCCTCCAAGGTTCTAGAAGTACGGAAGGCAGCAGGAACCTCCAAGCAGGTCCCACCAGCCGGCCATGCTGGACGTGGCTTGCCAGACGGTGATTTCCTTCTTCGAGACCCGTCGCCCGGACCGGACCTTCGAAACTTTTGGGGTTACCAAGAGGCTCCATAGTAGTTCTCCTTTTTGTGGTTCATATATAGAATCCCATAAGTTTTTGTGGTGTATATATATATATATATATATATATATAGAATCCTATAAGTTTTTGTGGTTCATACATAGAATCCTATAAGGTTTTGCGGTTCATATATAGAATCCTATAAGGTCACCCCAAAATGGAACTACTATGGGTTTAGGGTTTAGGGCTTGGGGGTTTAGGGTTTTTTGGGGTTCTAGGGGTTTAGGGTTTTGAGGTTTAGGGCTTCGGGGTTTGGGGGTTTTTGGGTTGGGGTTTACGGCTTTGGGGCTTAAGGCTTGGAGTTTAAAGTCTATAGTTTTAGGGTTACGGGGAACTTTTTTAAGGGTCGTTGTAATGTAGGTGGATGAAGCAGTAGTAGCTACTGGTATTCTCGGTCGTCCCTAACATATTGGTAGTATTGAATCTGCCGCACCCTAGTATAACTGTTCAAGACTCGGTGTTTGGTTTACACTCAGGTTAATGGAAAATCCACATGAATCGAGGGTTTACACGAAGTTCTGTCAATCTCGAGGTTTCGGATTGCCATTGGGTTACCCCTTAAACCCTAAACCCTAAATTGGGGTTGCTGTTTTGGGCTTCTCCTCAGGCTTCCAGCAACAAATATGTCGCCTGTCTCTCTTTGGGCTTGGGGCTTTGTGCCTAAAGACCCTAAACCCTGAACTCTAAACCCCAAACCCTAAAGTCTAAACCCTAAACCCTAAACTCTAAGCCCTACACCCTAAACTCTAAAGCCTGGTCACCTTCCCTATGATTGTGAGGCGTCTCGGCAGATCGGAGTTCACAAACGCCTAAACCCTACTTGGAGGTTCACGGTTAGTTATATGTAGGGTTATAAGTAGGATAGGTATAGTTATAGCCCATATTAAGGGGCTTATGACCCAACTTATAACTGCCCATGAACCTCCAAGTAAGCCCAACGGCCTAAAGCGCTGAGCTCCTTCATGCCCTGACCCTGGACTCGGTGTCTCGCGATTGAGGTGTTGAAGCCAAGTCAACAACCTCTTGCGCAACATCGTTCATCTGAGTATAGTCTTTCTGATCGCATAGTGTCTGGGGTTTGTTGCTTTCAAGGGTCGGTTTATGCTCAACTTTGCGGATTTAGACAGTTGTACAGGGTTTAGCGATTCGAACCCGCAATTGCGGAAGCCGTCGCGGACACGAAAAGGAACCTGTAAAGAACCTTCTGAGGTACCATCTCGGTGGGAGATGACGCGCCTCTTCCTTCGGAGGTCTTAGGCTGGGCCGGTGATTTAGGGTTTAGGGTGCTTCTTTATCTCTGAGTCGCGCACCCCCCGAACAATATCGTTGCCCCAACTTACGCCGGGTAAACCGTTTGAGCCACGAAACTGTAAACGCCGCAAGCCCCAAGCCTCATTTAGGGGTTTAGGGTTTAGGGGTTTAGGGGTTTAGGGTTCAGGGGTATAGGGTTTAGGGGTTTAGGGTTTAGGGGGTTAGGGTTTAGGGCTGAACTCAAAAGCCCTTCAGCTTGTATGATTCCTCAGGGCTTCTTTATTCTAGTTATAGAGACTTTTCTTACCGCCCTGTTTTTCAACCTTCAGAAACACCCGGTCCCGAGCTTTTCACACCGGACACCTAGAGTGTGCAGGGTTTGGGGTTAAGGAGTTAGGATTGTGCTGTGCAATGACATCATTGCAGCCTGCCCATTTTGTATACCCGTAGCCCTGAACCCTTCAAGGAACCCATAAACCATAAGCTCCTAAAGGAGCCCTAGATCCGTAACTGCCTTTTTTTCAGGCTCCGTCCGCCGGGCGGCTGCAGGAGCGGCAAAGTGAGATGTCAGTGTTCATGAAGAGATTGCTGAAGTTTCACATAGGTGGGTGGTTGCCAAAATTTTTTTGGGTCCTTAATATAGCACGGCACCTTAGGGGTTTCGGGTTTAGGGTTTAGTGTTTAAGGCTTTAGGGTCTACTGTCTGGTTCTTGGTAGGGAATGGGGGCATGGGTTATGCGGACCATCCTTCGGGAGTATGTAAGGACTACTATAGGGATCCATTCCCCCATTCCCATTCTAAGAACCAGACAGTCTAGGGTTTCGGGTTTTAGGGTCGAGCGACTTAGGGTTTCCGCTTTTGGGGGATGGCGCATCAGCGACAAGATCTGGCGAGAGTGCCATGTCGAGTGCGTCGTGGTGCGACGATGGCGCCCGATGGTGGAGGGCTTGTCTTCTTCTTCTTCTTCTCCCACTCCGCGCCGTCTGAGGCGGCCAAAGCACGCAAACTTATTCCGTTTAGGGCTTAGCTCTAAACTCACTCCACGGCGTTCTTGTTTCTTCGAGCGTTTCTTACAAGGCAGGGCGGACAGGGCGAGGGCGCTTCAGGGCAGAGGGCATGGCAGGGCATAGAGGGAACCTAAACCCTACAGTAAAAAGCCAGAAAGTTGGAATATGATTATCCTAGACCCCTTATGGTAAATTATAGGGTATCCTACCCTGAAACCATATTCCAACTTTCTGGAGTTCCCTTTAAACCCTAAACCGGGGCAGGGGTCGGAGAGCCCAAAAAGGCCTTCCGAATCTTGAACCCGGGGCCCCGCAGGATCCCCACATCTCTAGGCCCGTATGTGATCTGGGTAGTTGTCAAAGTTATGGTCCCTTTTTTGGGTATCCTAAATATTAGGTGCCGTACTATATTAAGGACCCAAAAAGGCACCATAATTTTGGCTAAATATTAAACCCAAAACCCAAAAAATGTGGATCGGACATGGACCTCTCCAAGAGCTTCCTCTGAAACCTTCGAACCCAGAGACTCCAATATCCCTTCATTATAAGGGATGTACCTTAAACCATATAAGGGATCCTACTATAGTTTGAGGAATATTCCTTAATTAAGGGATATTGGAGTCCCTTAAACCCCAAACCCTATAGATCCCTTAAAGGAACCCCTAAGGATCCCTTTAAAGGAACCCCTAGGGATGTTGGAGTCTTTGGGAACTTGCCCTGCAGCCGCGCTCTGAAATGATGAGCCGTTCAGAGGGAAGCGCCACCAGGCCTAGGGTTTAGGGTTTAGGGGTTTAGGGTTTAGGGTTTAGGGTTTAGGGGTTTAGGGTTTAGGGTTTAGGGTTTAGGGTTTAGGGGTTTAGGGTTTAGGGTTTAAAGGTTTAGGGGTTTAGGGTTTAGGGTTTAGGGTTTAGGGGTTTAGGGTTTAGGGTTTAGGGTTTAGGGTTTAGGGTTTAGGGGTTTAGGGTTTAGGGTTTAGGGGTTTAGGGGTTTAGGGTTTAGGGTTTAGGGTTTAGGGGTTTAGGGTTTAGGGTTTAGGGTTTAGGGTTTAGGGTTTAGGGTTTAGGGTTTAGGGTTTGCCGTAGAATGGCGCAGAAGGGAATGATCTTGGACCAGTGTCTTTTCGAGTGCGTCGTCATGTGACGACTGGCCGTTAAAGCCTGATTGTGGATGGCTCTCTCTTTTAATTCTCCCACCCCACGCCGTCTAAGGCGGCCAAACCACCCAAACCTACTCCTTTTAGGGTTTAGCGCCTAAACTCATTCCAAGGTTTTCTCTTTCTTGAAACCGCAAACCGCAGGGCCAGGTCCCCCAAACAGGCCAAACTTGCAGAATTTGGACGGTGCCCCTTAGGACTGGCCCGGAGCCGCCTAGGTCCTTGGAACCTGGTCGCTGGAGGCTCCGGGGCCCCCCTGGGGGTCCCTTTTTGGAGGGGGTCTAAACGGGAAAGCACCTCCAGAGCGAAGAGCTTGGGGTTTAGGGTAATTACTTTATTAAGGGACCAGTACTGGTCCCGAGGAGAACCTGCTCCGGTACCGGGCCTGACGTGGGTGCTACCGTCCCCATGGCTGTGGAGAGGCGGGCAGGCGTCTTGGGTCGCTCTGCGCCATTGAGGTCGAGGGGCTTAAGCGCCGCCCACCCACAGTAGGTGGGCGGCCTATGCCTTGAGTTTAGGGTTTAGGGTTTAGGGTTTAGGGTTTAGGGGTTTAGGGGTTTAGGGTTTAGGGTTTAGGGTTTAGGGGTTTAGGGTTTAGGGTTTAGGGTTTAGGGTTTAGGGGTTTAGGGTTTAGGGTTTAGGGTTTGGGGTTTAGGGTTTAGGGTTTAGAGCAGAGCCAAGAACCTGGAAGTTGTAGATCCTCCGGGTCTTGCACCCTGCCACGTAAAGGTGTTAGGCTACACCCCAAATCCGCAGCCCCAAAGCCCTGAACCCTAGACCCTCAGTCCGTCGCAATGAAACCCTAAACCCTAAACCCTAAACCCTAAACCCTAAACCCTAAACCCTAAACCCTAAACCTTAAATTCTTAAACCCATAAAATAGGGTTCTTCAGGTTCCAAAAAGTTCTAGCTTCTAGCCCCTGTTTACAAAGAGGTGTTACCCTAAACCCTAAACCTGCAACCCTAAACTCTAAAGCCCTACCTTACCCCCAAGTAACCTACGTTTTTAAGGACTTATATAAAGAAATCATATTAGGGAGCCCTAAAAAGGTAGGTTTCTTAGGGTACCCTAAGGTAGCCCTTTATGCCCTTGGACTTAGCCCGCAAGCTCCCGAGGATCTGGCGTGATGGGCTCGGAGATCCCCTCACCCGGGCCAGGTCCATCAGAAAGGGGCCACGGTTTAGGGTTTAGGGTTTAGGGTTTAGGGCTTAGGGTTTAGGGTTTAGGGTTTAGCGATAGCTAGGATGCCCAGTAGTACCCTTATTCCCTTTTTGTAGTCCTAGGTAGTTACCCAATACCATAAAGAGAGGCCCTTTTATTCTTAGGTTACTGGGTATCCTAGGGGGTGCAGTTCCCATTTTGGGGTTTCGGGTTTAGGTTTTCCATTTTGCGGTTCAGAGTTTAGGATTTCCAATACGGGATTTGGGGTTTAGCATAAGTCTGGTGCAGGGTTTGATGGGTCCGTCCAGACAGAGATTCCGCGTGAAGGCCCTGGGTCTCAAGTTGAATCATGATGCTTGGAGGTTCATGCGCAGTTATAAGTGGGGTTATAAGTCCTTCGATGTGAGTCATAACTATAGTTATCCTACTTATAACCCTACTTATCACTAACCTTGAACCTCCAAGTGGAGACTCGCCATCCCACATGTAGCCCTCAACCCTGAGCTGTAGATCTCAGTCCTTACATCGATTCGCACATCGCGCAACACCTTTGAGCAAGCTGTCCTGGGGAAGGCTCTTTCACGGGGCTTCATGGCATCCGGATGTTCCATGGAGCAGCTTCTGCAGAGATGAAATCGTCATGGCTCTCCACAGCTCACCACAATCCCAAAGGGTCCAAGTATCATTATAGTATATACGTAGACCCCCAAAATACCCTATAAGTATGTCCCATAGTGATACTTGGACCCTTTGGGAATGTGCTCGAGCACCTTTACTCTCACTGGCGATTGCTTGCGCGTGTGTGAAAGCATCAGAAAGACTGCTCCGGCAGCAGTCCGATGATCGTCGTCGTAGTAGGAATAGTAGTAGGAGTCGTAGTAGTAGTAGTAGTAGTAGCAGCAGCAGCAGGAGTAGTAGTAGTAGTAGTAGTAGTAGTAGTAGTAGTAGTAGTGGTAGTAGTAGTAGTAGTCGTAGTAGTCGTAGTCGTATTCGTACTCGTAGTCGTAGTAGTAGTCGTAGTAGTAGCAGTCTTCGTAGTAGTAGTAGTAGCAGTAGCAGTCGTAGTAGTAGTAGTAGTAGTAGTAGTAGTAGTAGTAGCAGAAGTAGTAGCAGAAGTAGTAGCAGTATTCTAGTACTACTTCTGCTTGAGCTCATGACCATTGTATGTCATAGTGTTCTAGTCTACTTCATGCTGAAACATCCTCTCGCAGTCTTCTCGGCCAACAGGTTCATCGTCGTGCCCATGGTCTAGCACCAGTGCGAGAAAACTCCCTTCAGGGAGCCCTTCTAAAGCGTTGAAGGAACCCTTAAAGAGCCCCTTGAAGGGGCTCTTAGAGGAACCCTTCAAGGAGCTTAGACTAGCCTTATAGAATTCTGGCGCTGCTTCCAAATTACCAAGCCTTGCCTCCCAAACCACAGAGGCGGCACCGAAACCCTAAATCACCCGGACTTCCCAAAGGAACCCCAAGACTCTTAAGGAATCGTCTTCAAAAGTATAGGGCGATCCAAATTGTGATTTCAGGCATCTTCCCAAATCATAGGTTCGTTTGGGCGGCTCTCTACCCAGACCCCCGATAAGATCCAAAAAGTAGATCCCTTCATGGGGGTTCCTTTAAAGTAGCCTGAGTAGTATAGGGCCCCAAATTAGGGGATCTACTTTCCCTAAACCCTCAACCCTAAACCCCTAAACGCTAAACCCCTAAACCCTAAACCCTAAACCCTACTTTCTAGATCCTCCCGGGGTCTAAGAATTGCCGGCTCTCTCGCAGGGGCTCAGCGGGCTCTGCCCGATGCCACAGAGGCTCAGAGGCTCACCGTTTTTTCTCGTATAGGTATACTATACTAGGATGCCCAGTAGAACCCTTATTCCCTTTTTTGTAGTCCTAGGTTCCTTATAAAGTTACCCAATACCAAAAAGAGAGGCCTTTTTGTTCTTAGGTTACTGGGTATCCTAGTATAAATCCTACTTGGAGGTTCATGGTTAGTTATATGTAGGGTTATAAGTAGGATAACTATAGTTATGACCCATATGGTGACTAGTTACAGCTTTGTTTACTACGGTTGATGATATAAATCCTGCATGACCCATGACCCATCATAAGGAATTCACCATAATTCCCATAGTTTAGGGTCCTTAAGGTAATGCAGGATATATATCATCAACCGTAGCACTTCGGCGGTGTCCACGCTCACCACTCGGCTTGCGGACATGGGACGTTTTCGGCTGCGTCGTGGGGTTGGACATCCTACCTGTGGTCAACAACTGCCACGATGATCACTCTTCTTTTGCTTCTTCGTAAAGAAGTGTTTCCCGTAGCCGCTGTTATCGGCTGGGGTTATGACTATCATTTCAGGCTGTGCCATACAGACCCTGAAAGCTTCAATACAGAAAAGTCCTTCCGGCAGGGCAGTTGTGACTCCTGTCCACGAGCCGAAAAAGCGGAGGCGCCTTGATGGTGGATATTCATTTCGTTCGCACTTGTTCGCAGAACCTTAGATCCTAAACCCTAAACCCTTCTCCTGGTGTCCTCGCTGGTGTATCGCTATAGTCTTCGCTGTTCTAAACATAAAAGCCTGCTACCGTTTATGATATAAATCCTGCAGTACCTTAAGGACCTTAAACTATGAGAACAATGGTATATTCCTTATTATGGGTAATGCAGGGTTTATATCATCAACCGTACGATGGGTGGTCGAGTACTGCTATTGTACTCTTAGCCTTATCAGTCTTGCTCTGCTTGTGAATGCCCATCGCTATGTGGGAGTTTCCGAAATTCACAGGTACCTTAGTTTGAGGTCCTTACAATAAGGGTCCTGTTAGTTAGAGTACTGTACTAGGGCCCCTATTTTTGGAAACTCGCATATTACCGCCAGCAATTGCTGTGTTGGTCGTGGTTGTGGTCGTGCTGTGGTCGTGGTTGTGATTGCGGTTGCTGGCAATGCTGCTGTTGTTGTTGCAGTTGCGGTTGCGGTTGCTGGTTCTGGTTCTGGAGCTGGAGCTGGGTGGTGGTGGCCGTGTTGGTGGTGCTGCTGTTGCTGTTGGTGCTGCTCTTGTTCTTGTTCTTGTTCTTGTTCTTGTCAATCAACTTTAGCAGGGGTCAGCGGCGGTATGCTGATGTCTTCTTTGGGCCAGTTGAAAAAGAGAGGGGCTCTTCGTAAAATTTCGTAGCAATGACTTGGGAGTACCGAGAGCGGGGCTTTTTGAGGCACGACTCAGTGTTCTCGTCGGTAGTGCTCCATGTCTGTGATGCTGTGGTACTCATGGCTGTGCCTGCTTCTTGCCATTAAACCCTAGACCCTAAGCCCCAATTAAGCCCTACACCCTAAACCCTGAACTCGCGATCGCAATCGTGCTGAGGAAGAAAGTCCGTGAGCCAGCGCACACGGAGGCGGCTTCGGGGTCGTCAGTAGCTCCCATGGGCTCTAAACCCCCATGCAGGAATGTACCTTCAACATAAGATTAACCCTTCATGGTTCAAGGTATATTCCTCATTTATGGGGTTTGGAGTGTTTGGGAATCTGGTGCCATGATACTGACTGACTGGAGGCCGTACACATCTCAAAGACGGTTGGAGGGTGGGTGAGTCTCGTGAGACTACGCAACGACTCAAAACTCAGAAGTTCATAAGTCATAGGAGGGTTCCCATAATAGGGTTCATATTAAGGAATCCCTACCCCAAGCATCTTAAACCCCCCTGTTGGCCTCCCTTCAATAAGGGTCCTACTACCGCTGCTGCTGATACTGCTACTAGTGCTGCTGCTGCTACAGCTACTACTGCTACTACTGCTACTACGGCTGCTACTGACTGCTACTACTGCTGCTACAGCTCCTACTGCTGCTACTGCTACTACTGCTGCTACAGCTACTACTGCTGCTACAGCTACTACCGCTGCTACTGCTACTACTGCTGCTACAGCTACTACTGCTGCTATTGCTACTACTGCTATTACGGCTGCTGCTGCTACTACCGCTGCTGCTGTTTCTGCTGCTGTTGCTACCATTGCTTTCCGGTGCTACTGCAAGTGCCACTGCGATGCTGCTGCTGCTGTTTTTGCTACTGCCTCCACTGGTGTGGCTCCTGCTAATAGCGGGGTAGCACCAATGCTGCAACCCTAAGTAGCAACAGCAGTTGAGTGACATGCGACATATATGAGGCTATGAAGGATTCCCCAAGAGTGATAAGTTGCCGAGTCATGCAAATAAATCACGTCAGACAAACAATGTAAGTGAATACAGCATGTCAAGCAAGTGTGCAAGTGGTAAGTGGCAAGTGGTAAGTGGTAAGTGAGTAAGTAAGTAAGTGATTCAGTAAGAACCGAAGCAAGTAAAGGCGGAAGAAAGCAAGTATGCAAGTCGTAAGTGAGTAAGTGAGTAAGTATGAATGTAAGCAAGTAAGGACGGGTGAAAGGAAGGAAGGAAGTCAATGAGTGAGAAAGTAGGCAAGTGCGCCCTTGACACCCTAACCCCACGAGGTGACGAAAGCTGAGCCAGCCGGCCCTGGGGGCAACCACGGAGGACTGGCCTGGGCTCGTTGCTTGGGGGTTCCTTGAGTTTGGGGCTTAGGGTTTTGGGTTTAGTGGCTCCTTGAGTTTAGGGTAGGTCTTGCTTATGGTCTTTCTGGCTTTGAAGGTTTGGGGGAGGCAGGCTCCATTCCGTGACAGCTCATCACCGTTCGGGGCTAGTCGGCTGGTCTGGAATACAGGTGAGCTTCACTAGATCTCTTGCGCAGGAAAATTTGATCGGTTTCCTGTGAGAAGGATCAGCTATTCGCATGCGGCTTTCATATACTTGCCTTGCTTGTCCGTGGGGTGTTAGTTAAAACGGGGGCTGAGAGTACCCAGGCGGGGCACCGACTGTGCGCCGTTGCCTCCACGCCCAAGGTGTCGATCCCCTACCCAACCCTGAAACCGCAAGCACCGAAGCCCTACTTGGAGGTTCATGGGTAGTTATAAGTGGGGTTATAAGTCACTTGATATGGGTTATAACTATAGTTATCCTACTTACAACCCTACTTATAACTAACCATGAACCGCCAAGTACAGACTACCCCAGCCGTCAACACTAAAGTCCTGAAGCCCTAAAGCCTTCCACACTCGCTGAACGTGTTCCTGTAGAAGGTGATAAAATCCCATTCAACACCCAATTGGGTGGCTGTCAAAATTATGGTCCCTTTTTGGGTCCCTCTTATAATACGGCACCTAGTATTTAGGGTGCCCCAAAAAGGGACCCTAATTTTGACAACCACCCATTTATCCGTACACCAGCAGATAAAACTCAAAACTCCTCAACACTCTAACACTCTTGAACACCCGGCAACATCGTATACAACTCGTTATATACCATCCTATAAAGCTCTAAAGCCATGCTAACTCAAGATAAACCCTGGAACTACAAACCCAAACCCAAAACCCCAAACCCCAAACCCTAAACCTTGAACCCCAAGCCCTGAAATCGAAGGAGCTCGGATGACGGCAACGCGGGCCTCGGGGGACGACGACAAGGAAGCCCACACAGGACCCCTCTTTGGGCTCATATAAGGGCCTTAATAATTTTAGTAGGGTTTCTTGTCTGAGTTCCTTGAAAGGGATCTATAAGGGATCCATGATGGGGTTCTATAATATAGGGGCCTTAATATTTAGAATTGGGTTTTGGGGGCCATTATATCAGAGATATACTAGGGAAACCCCAACATAATTAGTATTGGTAATTGTTTTAGGCTCGTGCATTACTTATAAGACTCCGACAGCTTCCTGTTTCTTAAGAGGTTTCTGTCGGTCTCACTAGGGGTTTGTAAACCCTAAACCCTAAACCCCTAAACCCTAAACCCTAAACCCCTAAACCTGTAAGGGTTTTATTTGGCCGATAAAGAGTTCTACAAGGGCAAGCAGGCGAGGACGAGGGGTTTCGAACTCTTCGTCGTTTTTTTGCGTTTAGGGTTTGGGGTTTAGGGTTTAGGGTTTGGGGTTTAGGGTGTGGGGTTTAGGGTTTAGGGTTTAGGTTAGTGGTTTAGGGTTTAGGGTTGGGGTTAGTGGTTTGGGGCGTTAGGCTTGCTTAGGGTTTGGAGATGAACAGGGTTTCGAAGTTGTCTGGCGTCCCGCTGGTGGGCTGGAAACCTCCAACACAGAACCTCGAACACGAAACCCGAAACCCCCAACCAACCCTAAACCCTAAGCCCTAAACCCTAAGCCCCTAGAAACAGCGGCTTTTGAGCTTTGCTGGCCTCTGAGATGCTTTGCAGGAGCACTTCCGGTTCTGCCCCCCATGCTGATCCCGCGGGCCACTGTGGAAGAGCGGGATGCCCCAGGCAAGCAACGGTTCGGGAGAGCTGTGTCAGAATGAGGGTTTGGGGCTTTGAGGTTTGCACATACGGTAGCGTAATGTCATATACTGAAATTGAAAATTTTAAGAGGATGCCAAGAACAGTTGATGCTATAGTAGCAGTTAATGTGCCAGTAACATATCCTGCTATACTGTATCAGGGACCATGCAGGTCATACTGCAAAGCTCATCACATGATGGGGTCAGACTGCATGTTATTCGTTTTGCAGTGTGAAATTATGTTGCGAGATCTTCATCATAGTGCATTTCATTGTGTTTGCTTGCATTGTATCATATCCTTGTGTATTCGCGTGCATCAGTTTCTGTATGTCTGTTGCTGTATGGTATACTCATCGGCATGTACAAATAGTAGCATGCTGTAATATACCATACGAGGGGCTATCTCATGATACGAGATCGAAAACCGTCAAGCCAGTTGTACACACTATGGTATATCTAAACATGCTTTATAACGAGATGCTGGCGCTGCTGCTGCTACCACTGCTACTGCTACTACAACGACGACGGCAGCTACGACAGCGGGGGTTGCTGCTATTTTGATTTCTTCTTCTTCTACTGCTGCTGCTACTGCTTTTATTACTACTGCTGGCGCTGCTGCTGCTACTGATGCTGCCTCTGCTGCGGCTACTGGCACTGCTACCGATACTGGTACCTCTACTGCTCCTGCTCCTGCTCCTGCTCCTGCTCCTGCTCCTGCTCCTGCTCCTGCTCCTGCTCCTGCTCCTGCTCCTGCTGCTACTGCAACTGCTTGTGCCGCAGCCAGCACCACCACCACGACGACGGCGACGACTAATAACGACATAAACGGCAATCGGGGTATCAATAGAAATGCGCCGGAATAAAGATATTGAACTACCAGTGTCAAGAAGATAGTAAGACTAGTAAGGATTTCACTGGTCTGAATTTATGATATGAGTTGTAAAAGAATGGTATTTCTGTATTTCTGCATAAGATTTTTGTATGCTGTCTGTCTGTCTGTCTGTCTGTCTGTCTGGATGCATGTATGTATGTATGTACGTATGTACGTATATATTTTTGTGTTTATGCATGTATGTGTGTATGTATGTATGCCTGTATGTGTGTATGTATGTATGTATGTATGTATGTATGTATGTATGTAAATGTATGTATGTATGTATGTATGCATGCATGCATGCATGCATGTATGTATGTATGTATGTATGTATGTATGTATGTATGTGTGTATGTGTGTATGTCTGTATGTACGTACGTATGTATGTATGTATGTGTGTACAGCGTGCATTCATACATGCATGCATACAGAGACATGCAGGTGTCGATGCATGCATCCGTACATGCGTCCGTACATGCAGCCATCCATGCATACATGCATGCATACATACATACATAGACGTGTGCGTACGTACACAGGCTTAAATAGCAGACATGCACATACACACACGCACACATACATGGGGCTGTGTAATAACCCCGCGCCTCTTCATTCTGTGTTCGCTGGGCGCCTGTTGGAAGGATAGTGTTTTGGCTGGAAAAACGATAAGAAGAAAAAAAAACGATAACGTCAGTTTATGATGCCAGTAGTCTTGTACATTATTTGCTGCTGATGGCTTGTATGTTGTGCATTCGCCGCGCCTGCAGAGTTCCACAACTCAAATCAAGCAGCTTCATCACAACCCTCACGAATGCATTTCGCCAGGGATTCTAAATGCATTCGGGCCCGCGCACTCGGGGCTGGGAGGAGCATGGACCACGTTGGGCTTTTTCACGGCGATTTGAACACGCACTAACCGCTTCGTCACCAACCTCGCGCATGCATTTTGGCACGGGTTCTAAACGCATTTGCTCCCTGCACTCGGGTTTGGGAGCGCGGGGTATCTTGGGCTTTTACACGGCGATTTGGGCACGCACGAACCGCTTCGTCACCAACATCACGAATGCATTTCGGCACGGATTCTACATGCATTCGGGCCCGCGCACTCGGGGTTGGGAGGAGCATGGGGCCAAATTGGATTTTTTCACGGCGATTTGGGCACGCACAAACCGCTTCGTCACCAACCTCGCGAATGCATTTTGGCACGGATTCTGAACGCATTTGCTCCCTGCACTCGGGTTCCCTGCCCCTGAACCTTAAACCTTAACCCTAAACCCCAAACCCGAATCCCTACCCCTTAACCTTAAACCATCTTAAACCTTAACCCTAAACCCCAAACCTGAATCCCTACCCCTTAACCTTAAACCTTAACCTTAAGCCCCAAACCCGAATCCTTACCCCTTAACCTTAAACCTTGAACCTTGAACCTAAACCCCAAACCCGAATCCCTACCCCTTAACCTTCAACCCTAAACCTTAACCCCAAACCCTCATCCCAAACCGCTTCGTCACCAACCTAACGAGTGCATTTCGGCACGGATTCTAAATGCATTTGCGCCCACGCACTCGGGCGTGGGAGCATGCATGTCGGCTGTTCACATGGCGATTTGGGCAACCGCTTCGCCACCAACCTCGCGAATGCATTTTGGCACGGATTCTAAACGCATTTGCTCCCTGCACTCGGGTTTGGGAGTGCGGGGTATGTTGGGCTGTTACACGGCGATTTGGGAACCGCTTCGTCACCAACATCACGAATGCATTTCGGCACGGATTCTAAATGCATTCGGGCCCGCGCACTCGGGGTTGGGAGGAGCTTGGGGCCAAGTTGGACTTTTTCACGGCGATTTGAGCACGCGCAAACCGCTTCGTCACCAACCTCGCGAATGCATTTTGGCACGGATTCTAAACGCATTTGCTCCCTGCACTCGGGTTCCCTGCCCCTGAACCTTAAACCTTAACCCTAAACCCCAAACCCGAATCCCTAGCCCTTAACCGTAAACCATCTTAAACCTTAAACCTTAAACCTGAACCCCGAACCTGAATCCCTACCCCTTAACCTTAAACCTTAACCTTAAGCCCCAAACCCGAATCCTTACCCCTTGACCTTAAACCTTGAACCTTGACCCTAAACCCCAAACCCGAATCCCTACCCCTTAACCTTCAACCTTAAACCTTAACCCCAAACCCTCATCCCAAACCGCTTCGTCACCAACCTAACGAATGCATTTCGGAACGGATTCTAAATGCATTTGCGCCCACGCACTCGGGTGTGGGAGCATGCATGTCGGCTGTTTACACGGCGATTTGGGCAACCGCTTCGCCACCAACCTCGCGAATGCATTTTGGCACGGATTCTAAACGCATTTGCTCCCTGCACTCGGGTTTGGGAGTGTGGGGTATGTTGGGCTGTTACACGGCGATTTGGGAACCGCTTCGTCACCAACATCACGAATGCATTTCGGCACGGATTCTAAATGCATTCGGGCCCGCGCACTCGGGGTTGGGAGGAGCTTGGGGCCAAGTTGGACTTTTTCACGGCGATTTGAGCACGCGCAAACCGCTTCGTCACCAACCTCGCGAATGCATTTTGGCACGGATTCTAAACGCATTTGCTCCCTGCACTCGGGTTCCCTGCCCCTGAACCTCAAACCTTAAACCTTAACCCTAAACCCCAAACCCGAATCCCTAGCCCTTAACCGTAAACCATCTTAAACCTTAAACCTTAAACCTGAACCCCGAACCTGAATCCCTACCCCTTAACCTTAAACCTTAACCTTAAGCCCCAAACCCGAATCCTTACCCCTTGACCTTAAACCTTAAACCTTGACCCTAAACCCCAAACCCGAATCCCTACCCCTTAACCTTCAACCTTAAACCTTAACCCCAAACCCTCATCCCAAACCGCTTCGTCACCAACCTAACGAATGCATTTCGGAACGGATTCTAAATGCATTTGCGCCCACGCACTCGGGCATGGGAGCATGCATGTCGGCTGTTTCCACGGCGATTTGGGCAACCGCTTCGACACCAACCTCTTAACCTTCAACCTTAAACCTTAACCCCAAACCCTCATCCCAAACCGCTTCGTCACCAACCTAACGAATGCATTTCGGAACGGATTCTAAATGCGTTTGCGCCCACGCACTCGGGCATGGGAGCATGCATGTCGGCTGTTTACACGGCGATTTTGGGCAACCGCTTCGACACCAACCTCGCGAATGCATTTTGGCACGGATTCTAAACGCATTTGCTCCCTGCACTCGGGTTTGGGAGTGCGGGGTATCTTGGGCTTTTACACGGCGATTTGGGCACGCACGAACCGCTTCGTCACCAACATCACGAATGCATTTCGGCACGGATTCTAAATGCATTCGGGACCGCGCACTCGGGGTTGGGAGGAGCATGGGGCCAAGTTGGACTTTTTCACGGCGATTTGAGCACGCACAATCCGCTTCGTCACCAACCTCGCGATTGCATTTTGGCACGGATTCGAAACGCACAGCTCCAGTGCGGAGTGAAAAGGTCTCCATCGGAATCCTACCAGACTAAGCTTGCAGCTTCATATCCCGTATATTTAAACCTACTTCACGCCAAAGAAGCACAACCACTGCCTTCGATATACGAATGTTTCCATGTCCCGTATACTACAGTTGTACTACACTTCAGTAAGAGGTTCTTTCATGGGAAAACGATAAGAAGAAAAAAAAAACGATAACGCCATTTAGCGTATAGGAACTGAACACGGGGTTTTCACACCACCCCACATGTCTTCTTAGAATCTTGTTGTTTGGTTGTTCCGCTATTTCAGTACAGGTTGTGGTTACCGGTCACGACAATCCTGTATTGAAACCCTTCCTAACACCCTTTACAAGGCCACGCAAAGCCGTTACTGAAACCTCTCATCAAGGACCCTTAGCAGACCCTTCTCAACCTCTGTAGACTCCTTTTCCGAAGCTTTGCACGGCCCTGAAGAAAGCCCGCCAGCGCCGAACCACAGGGTTTAGGGTTTAAGGTCCCTACCTGCACCTAGCAAAACCTACAAAAAAGTAGGGTCCCTTTTCCATATTAGGGTTTTTGATAAGAACCTACAAAAAGGTAGGGTTTGGTAGGTTAAGGTAAACCCTAGATCCCGAAAAAACGCCCTCCAGGGGCTGGCCCTGCGGAAGCTCGCTTGCGGCCGGCGGAGAGTGCCGAGTTGCCAAGCGAAGGCAGCGCTGGGTTTTCATCCGTGAAGGGCCTGGATTCTTGTGAAACGGGCTTAATAGTTCAGTTAAGTTACACGTACCATAACAAGGAAACCCCATTATCTACTGTAGACCCCTGTTATGCTAACTTATATAAGTTTCCGTCACAAGAACCCAGACCCTGAAGCCTGAACCCTGAAGGCCAGATCCCCCTGAAGCTTTGAAGCCACAAGCGTGGCCCAAAGCCCCCATAAAGCCTCACATCACCCTTCGACGCCATTCTTTTAAAGCCCTACTTGGAGCTTCATGGGTAGTTATAAGTGGGGTTATAAGCCCCTTAATATGGGTTAGAACTACAGTTATCCTACTTATAAGCCTACTTATAACTAACCCTGAACCTCCAAGTACAGACTACACCCCAGGGGCAATGAGAAGCGACTTGCCAGGGGCTCGGCCGCCGTCCGCTGGCATGTCCGCAGTGGCAGAAGATGCCGCAGGCCACGGGAACATCGATTCGTTTTTTTGGGTCGGGTTCAGTTTAATTCGTTTTTGGGGTCGGGTTCAGGTTAATTCGTATTTTTTGGGCTGGGTTCAGTTTAATTAGTTTTTTTGGGTCGGGTTCAGTGTAATTAGTTTTGTGGGTCGGGTTCAGTTTAATTCGTTTTTTGGGTCGGGTTCAGGTTAATTCGTTTTTTGGGTCGGGTTCAGGTTAATTCGTGTTTTTTTGGGCTGGGTTCAGTTTATTTCGTTTTTGGGTCGGGTTCAGTTTAAATCGTTTTTTGGGTCGGGTTCAGTTTAATTAGTTTTTTGGGTCGGGTTCAGGTTAATTCGTTTTTTGGGTCGGGTTCAGGTTAATTCTTTTTTTGGGTCGGGTTCAAATTAATTCGTGTTTTTTGGGCTGGGTTCAGTTTATTTCGTGTTTTTTTGGGCTGGGTTCAGGTTAATTAGTTTTTTTGGGTCGGGTTCAGTTTAATTAGTTGTTTGGGTCGGGTTCAGGTTAATTCTTTTTTTGGGTCGGGTTCAGGTTAATTCTTTGTTGGGTCGGGTTCAGGTTAATTCGTTTTTTAGGGTCGGGTTCAGGTTAATTCGTTTTTTAGGGTCGGGTTCAGTTTATTTCGTGTTTTTTGGGCTGGGTTCAGTTTATTTCGTTTTTTTGGGTCGGGTTCAGGTTAATTCGTTTTTTAGGGTCGGGTTCAGGTTAATTCGTTTTTTAGGGTCGGGTTCAGGTTAATTCGTTTTTTAGGGTCGGGTTCAGTTTATTTCGTATTTTTTGGGCTGGGTTCAGTTTAATTCGTTTTTTGGGTCGGGTTCAGTTTAATTAGTTTTGTGGGTCGGGTTCAGTTTAATTCGTTTTTTGGGTCGGGTTCAGGTTAATTCGTGTTTTTTGGGTCTGGTTCAGTTTATTTCGTTTTTTGGGTCGGGTTCAGTTTAATTTTTTTTGGGTCGGGTTCAGTTTAATTAGTTTTTTGGGTCGGGTTCAGGCTAATTGGTGTTTTTTTGGGCTGGGTTCAGTTTATTTCGTTTTTTTTTTGGGTCGGGTTCAGGTTAATTCTTTTTTGGGTCGGGTTCAGGTTAATTCGTGTTTTCTGGGCTGGGTTCAGATTAATTCGTTTTTTTTTGGGTCGGGTTCAGTTTAATTCGTTTTTTGGGTCGGGTTCAGGTTAATTCGTTTTTTAGGGTCGGGTTCAGGTTAATTCGTTTTTTTGGGTCGGGTTCAGGTTAATTCGTGTTTTTTGGGCTGGGTTCAGTTTATTTCGTTTTTTAAGGCTGGGTTTGAGGGTTTTGGGGTTTTAGGGTTTTGGGGTTTTAGGGTTTTGGGGTTTTAGGGTTTTGGGGTTTTAGGGTACAGGGTTCAGGGTTTAGCATTTCAGGCCAAGGGAGGCTTTTTTTGGGGTTGGGGCCCTTGGGGGGCTTCAATCAAGGGGCTTAGAGCATCTATTGCTCTTAACCCTCCAAACCCTAGGTGCCCAAATCCTCCAAACCCGAAGCCGAATCCCTCAACACAAAAAGTCGCGTGAACTCGGAACCCTAAGCTCTAGACTCCAAACGTGCCCAGCACCTTGGCAAAAGCCGGCCTTAAACCCAAAGCCCAAAACGCCGATACCCAAAACCGGAAACCCCAAACTTGAACCCAAAACCCCAAAAGCGTTATTCCCCTAGAGAGCCCTTATAAGGAACCCCAAACTTGAACCCCAAAACCCCAAAATACCATTATTCCCCCTATAGGTCCCTTGAAAGCCCAAAACCCTAAAAACATATTCCCTTATAGATCCCTTATAAGGGGAACCCCTTTGGAGGAGATCGGGGGCCCTCTCCTGAGCCAGAGACTGCGGCAGACGAGCGGAGCGCTGCAGGCGTGGATTTAGGGGAAGCCTAGAGTGCTGAGGGGTTTAGGGTTTAGGGTTGAGGCTTTGAGGGTTTCTTTGGGTTCTTTGCATTCGCTTCTTAGGGTTCCTTCAGGTTAGAGTTAAGGGCTTTAGGGTTTAGGGTTTTTAATGCTCTGGGGTTTAGGACTCAGGGGTTTATGGTGGAGGGGTTTGGAGGTTTAGGATTATACATTACATAGAATTAGACATACATATCAACGCTAAATCCTAAACCACAAATCCTAAAACCTAAACCCTAAACCATAAGCCCTACAAAGCCTAAGCCCTAAACCCTACAAAGCCTGAGCCCTAAACCCTACACAGCCTAAGCCCTAAACCCTGCTCTAGGAGCCTTGGCCGCGGGGCCTCGCGGCAGCCCACCGCGAGAAGCTTCTGAAGCTGATCATTCGGCTCCAGGCGCCTTGGGAGGTTTAGGGTTTAGGGGTTTTGTTTTTTTGGGTTCGGGGTTTAGGGTTTGGGGTTCGGGGTTTAGGGTTTGGGGTTTGGGTTTTTTTGGGTTTGGGTTTTTTTGGGTTTGGGTTTAGGGTTTGGGGTTTAGGGTTTCGCAGGGCTCCAAGGGTGGGACGAAGGTAGGTGGAGGAATCCCAAAATACGAGTGCTTGTATAAGGAATCCTTAAGGTATCAAGGTTAGGTTTAAGGGTCTGGGGGTTAGAGTTTCCCAGAGAGCCTAAGACCCCTTAACTAAGGAATATAGCTTCAATCATAATATGAACCCCCTTCTAGTTTGAGGTATATTCCTTAATTGAGGGTATTGGGCTCTCTGGGTTCGGGTTCAGGATGTAGGGCCAAGGCTTTGAGTCTTAGGGTTCAGGGGTTTTTGGGGTATTAGCTGCGAGGGGGACAAGTGATTCAAGGATCACGAGCTGTTGCCGGCTGGCTGTTGGGGTTTAGGGTTTAGGAGTTTAGGAGTTTAGGGTTTAGGGTTTAGGGTTTAGGGTGGGAGGGGGGGGCTCGGTGGGTGGGTGGAGATGAAATAATCTTCTGGCAAGTGTGTGGCTGGGGGTTGTCCTGGCTGTGACTCCTTTGTGGGGTCGTTGCAGCAAGTTAACTGGAGGGGCTCCTGTCACCTCAAACTCAAAGGGGGGACCCTTAATGGGGACCCCTACCCAATAATGGGCTATATAATGGGTATATAATGGCTATATTAAGGGTATATACCTAGGGGTCCTTATTAAGGGTCCCTCCTTTTACCCTTGGACAAAGGGAATCTTGTCATGAGCAGCCGGTGCTGAAGGTTCATGGGGTCTAACAGCGTAGCTTGTGATGCTGCAGACTTCCGAAATTCGCAACCCCGTGACCGACAGCAAAAGTCCCCAAACCCTAAACCCTAAACCCTAAAACCTAAAACCTAAACCCTAAACCCTAAACCCTAAAAAAAAGAAATTAAACCTCACAAAAGGCAGCAAAAAAGCACCAACTTTCCGGCAGATTCCGACAGCGCCCCCGAGCCGCTAGCTGCCGCGCCCTCGGGCGTTCCGTCGCCGGCGAAGGAGGGCAGCGTCCCGGGGAAGAGCCCGGAGCTGAGACCGGTTTTGGGTTTAGTGTTTAGGGGTTTAGGGTTTAGGGTTTTGGGGTTTTAGGGTTTTAGGGTTTTAGGGTTTTAGGGTTTAGGGTTTAGGGTTTAGGGTCCGGGGTTCGGGGGCTTCGAGGGTTTGGGGTTTAGGGAGGTTCCCAGAGACTCCAATATCCCCTAATTAAGGAATATTCCCTAAATCATATTGGGGATCCTACTATAGGTTAAGGAGTATTTCTTAGTTAAGGGATATTGGAGCTGAGACCGGTGTCGGGGGCTTCGAAGGTCGAGGAATGGAGGGTTCTTAGGCTTTACTTGGAGGTTCATGGGTAGTTATAACTGGGTTTTTAGTAGGATAACTACAGTTATAAGTTATAACCCATACTATGGGACTTATAACCCTGCCTATAACTAACCATGAACCTCCAAGTAGGGTTTAGGGATTCGATTCGGGATTCGGGGTGTGCATGAGGTTCAGGGTCAAGGGTTTAGGGATTTGGGTTTGGGACTTGTGGGCTTCAGGGGTTCAGGGCGTGGGCCTTGCAGTAAATTTTGGGGCTCATGGGCCCTCAACCTTGAGCCCGAAGACCTAAGTCCTGTGCTTCTCGGTGAAAGCTTCGGAATGATCCCAGAGACTCCAATATCCCTTGATTAATGAGTATTCCTTAAATTATATTAGGGATCCTTAATAAAGGGATATTGGAGTCTCTGGGATGATACTTGTTTCGCTTCCGTGTCAGCCTGTGGGATTCGGTTCAGGTTCCGAGCTTGTGCTTTACATCTTTGCGCATCTTCTCTGTACCGCACCATAAGTCGAAGCCTTTGGATGTAGGATTTCCAGGTTGTCGGTTTTGGCTCAGAGTCCAGGATTTTGGGTTGAGGCTCTTTGGTTTGAGGCCTTGGGTTTAGGCAGATCCTGAACATCCAGACCTGCAGGCGAGGCCCGCGAGCGCAGCCGCAGCTGCGATGCACGCAGCCCCGCCGGGGATGTGCGCAGCCCCAGTCCGCGCAGCCACAGCCGGCCGCGAGGGCGGGATAGTCACGAGGCGCCTTTGGTGGAGCAACCCCAAACCCAAAGCCTAAACCCGCAAACCTCTCGTGCTTAAGCAATCTCCGCTGCCTCGGGAAGGGGTTGCGTGTTGCTTGACAGAGCACTTGCTCTGACATGCCTGTCACCAAAACAGATCGCGCCTCATGTGTTTTTACATGGAGCTACGATAGAAGCTTGAACAACTACCGATAAGAACCTATTGAGACTCTCATCTGCATTAGCTGTTTTCTGGAGCATCCAGCTGCAAAGCGAGGTCCGGCGATCACCAGCCGGGCAGCCGCCAGCAACTGGGCCCACGGAAACTTACAGCAAGTCCCTCATATCCCAAAGCCCTTTATATGGTTTAGGGTTTAGGGGTTTAGGGCTTAGGGTTTCGGGACTGCCCGTCTAGTAGAACCTTGGTAACCTCTATGAAGCCCTTTCAAGCTGTCAGAAGACCTTGTACTTGGAGGGTCGGGGGACTTAGAAACTGGTTATTTCAAGGACTTATAAGTACCAGAACCCCCAATTAGAGTCCCTTTTAGGGTACTTATAAGTCTACTTACTACCTACTTACTAAGTCCCCCGACCCTCCAAGTAGGGCATCCAGAGCCAAAGAGGCGCTGATCGATGGCATCGCCCCCTTATAATTTAAGGCATATTCCTTAATTAAGGGGTATTGGGCTCTCTGGGGACCCTGTAAAGTCCTTTAAAGGAACCCTTAGAATCCCCTTTGGAGGACTACCTACATACTAAGTCCCCTAAAGACCCTCCAAGTAAAGTCCTGATGAATCTCAAGATCCTTGGCGAGAGCCGAGCCCCTCAGGAGCCTCTTTCAGCCCCCTTTTCAAGGGTGTCCCTGGCCCCCTAAACCCTCCTATATAGGCAGAATAGGCCCCTAAACCCTCATATATAGGCCTTAATAATTAGAATAGGGTTTTGGGCCCATGATACTATAACTAAAAGAAGGAACCACCAAAATAGTATAGTCAATTATTAAAGCCCCCTTACAGCCGCCACCAAAAAAAGCCCAGGCAAGGCATTCCCCAGCCCGTCGCTCTCCGCGAGCTTCGCCTAAGAGACCCTCGCCGCCCAGACGACGGTCGGCGCCCAAAAGGCGTTTTGGGGGTTTTGGGAGTTTCGGGGTTAGGGTTTAACGTTTGGGGTTTATTAGGGTTTAGGGTTTAGCGTGTAGGGCTGGAAGGCCGCAACACCCGAGTTTCAAGGTTTAGGGCTGGTTTTCTTCAAGCATATAATACTCAGACGCAGGATACGGAGAGCATGGGAGAAGCATGGGAGAAGGAGACTCGTTCCAGAAACCATGCACACACATACACAACAATTTTTGATGGCGTTTACATGTCTGCCTACTAACAAATAGAGACTGTTAAATCTGTAGCTATGTAGATGAATAAACTTCATACATATAATGGTTACATATATCTATATATGCACAACAAGATAAGCACAGTAGGCAACAACACAGAGAAACAATCACCTGAGTTCATAATTATGTAGTTATTCCATATATGGGAGTGGACTTAAAAGAGTCGCATGTAGACAGACGGACGGACAGACAGTCAGTCAGTCAGGCAGACAGGCAGACAGGCATGTTGTAACTACCCAACCCGCTGGTATACGTCCATATTCATGGAGATAGGTCACTAACTTTTTGACTAGCTTGCGAGCTAACTAGATGCATAAGGACAAAAACACAAATCTTGGCACGTTTGAATGTTCAACCCGATTTAGTCATTCTATCTTTTGGCTTATTTCGATAGTTGTACTTGTAGAGAGATGCAAAGACATGGGAACATAACTCTGAAGCCAAGCCGTGCCCTGTGTCTCGCGACAAAACGCCAGGGAGCCTTGCAAAGAGGAGCCGCGGCGCTCGGGGCGAGGCATTCAGCCAGCCCAATCTAGGTGCCAGTGAAAATCCAAGGAATTTCCCATAGTTTGGGCAAACCCTAAACCCTAAAGCCCCTAAACCCTAAACCCCTAAACCCTAAACCCCGAAACCCTAAACCCTAAACACAGGTGGGGTCGGGAAAAACGCCAGAAGCTGTCCTACAAGTGGAGTCCTGGAGCGAGGCTATGGCTTTCGCAGCGCCAAGTTTCGAAGCTTCACAGCGCCAGTCGATTCTGGACCCCACCTGCCCAAACCGTAGAGTTTCCGATACAATAAGTATATAATAAGTATCACGTTATTGTGGTAATTTGCGATGGATTCCTGGAGAAGGATGCAGTAGGGCAACAAGGCAGCTAAAGTTGGGAGTGAGTGTGCAAGCTTGACGTGGTTAGATACCCCCAAACCCCAAACCCCAAACCCTAAACCCTAAACCCCTAAACCCTAAACCCTAAACCCCTAAACCACAAACCCTAAACCCCTAAACCCCAAACCCGAAACCCTAAACCCCAAACCCAAAACCCCTAAACCCTAAACCCCTAAACCCGAAACCCGGAAACCCGAAACCCTTCCTGAGCCCGGGAGCCGGATTTCCGGCTCCAGGATTCCTCCACGATGCGGATCTTTTTCGCTGATTTTTTTTGGGTATAGGATTAGGGTTTAGGGTTTAGGGTTTAGGGTTAGAATGGCTTGGGCTGGGGTCCAGGGTTGTCTTGGAGTTTCCGAGGTTTTAGGGGCGAGGGATGTAGGAGTTTAGGGGCTGAGTCTCAGGCTTATGCTGGTGGGCTTAGGGGGCAAGAATGAGTCAAAGGGGAAGAGGAGGGGCCCTTAATAAGGACCCCTAGGTATATATATTCTTGATATAGCTATGATATACCCATGATATGGCCCATTGTAGGGTAGGGGTCCCCAGTAAGGGTCCCTCCTTTTCCCGTTTGAAATGAGTTTCGTCTCTGCTGGCACGAATTCCATGTAGTGCAGCGCGAGAACCCATAAATCCTCAGCCCCAAGCCCTCACCGAGTCGCACGCGAAGGCTGATGTAGACTACCACAGCCACACTGTTAGCATAGTGTCCTACCCAATTGCAGCCCCCGGTGATTGCATATATTGCTTGTTTTATAACTCTAGACAGAATCAACGCGACATTGTCCTATCAGCACCCCTCATAGAGCGTTCTGAGGCCTCATTGAACAGAGAGCCTACACGCGCCAGGTATAAACCCACATCGACCGAGGCAAAGAAACGTTCATAAAGCCTTAATTGTTCAAAACTTAAAGCCTGGAGCCAAAATCCTAAACTCCAAGCCGTAAATCTGAAGCCCACAGCCCTGAACCCTTAAATCTGAAACACAAAACCCTCAATCCGTAAGACTTAAACCGTAAAACCCTACAGAAACTGCGGCAGGCACCTCGCGGCGGCATGCGCGCCGAGCGCGAAGCCCCCGGCGGCCGCGGCGCCCGGCTAGGAGTGGTTGGGGATGTAAAGCTTATACTTTCAGGGTTTGGGGTTCAGAATCTCGGGTTTAGGGTTTAGCCTAGGGTTCAGAGTTTAAGGTTTGGGTGTTAGGGTTTAGGGCTCAGCGTTAGGGTTTGGGGGTTTAAAAGTTAGGGTTCAGGGTTCAGGGTTGAGGGACCAAAGCCCTTCAACCCTCAGGCCTAACTCCAGCATCCTTTAGGCCCTGCACACGAGACCCAAGACCCCTTAAGAACCCTCTAAGCCGGAACACTGAAATCTAACTTCTCGAAACCTTGCGACCCTTGAAGAACCTTCTGAGCCTAACCCCGAACCCTCAGGTCCTTGAAAGGAGCGGGTTCGTTGAAGGAACCCTTGATGGAACCCATAACAGGGATCCCTTAACACCCTAAGCCCTGAACCCAAAACCCCCTTAATGCACCCTTAAGGGCACCCCTGAGCCAGGGAAGCGAACAGGAGAAGTGACCGGGGCCGCAGCCGAAGCCGGCGGCCGGCAAAGCCCAAGCGCTCACCGAAGGCCGGACGCTGCGAGGATTCAGGCGTTCCTCAAACCCTAAACCCTAAACCCCTAAACCCAAAACCCTATTCAAGGGTTCCGTATTTGAGGGTTCTTTGGAGGAGCCGGTTCCTTTGCTTTGCATAAGTCGACTTGCTTCAGACATTAACTAGGCTGCTTTTACCAATTTGCCATACTTTCTCATCTCCATGATCCTTTATAAGCAAGTCCTACACCCTACCTAAACCCTAACCCCTAAACCCCAAACCCTAAACCCTAAGTGTGAGGAGCGGGCCCGGATTTTTAGGGGGTGGTTCTCTAAATTAGGGTCCCTGTAGGGTCCTGTCATAAGGGGTGCCGTACGATTGTTGGGAGCTAGGAAAAAGGGGCCCTAATTTAGGGAGCTACCCACATGGGAGTTTCCGAAAATAGGGGACCCAAATATAGGACCCCAAATAGTAGGATCCTTATTATAAGGACCCCCAAATAAGGTAGCCCCAATTTCGGAAACTCCCTCAACCTTAAACCCTTTCTAGAACCCTTGTAGATCCCTTTAAAGGAACCCTTAAAGGTACCCCCCAATTTCGGAAACTCCCACATCTTGCCCTGAGCCCTCTCACCCTAGACTCCGAAGCCCCGAGCCCGACTGAAGGGACTTCGGCTTCAAGGTTTTTAGGGTTTAGGGGCTTTAGGGGGCTTTAGGGTTTGGGGTTTAGGGTTTAGGGTTTAGGGTTTGGGGTTTGGGGTTTAGGGTTTAGGGTTTAGGGTTTGGGGTTTATGGTTTAGGGTTTAGGGTTTGGGGTTTAGGGTTTGGGGTTTGGGGTTTAGGGTTTGGGGTTTGGGGTTTAGGGTTTGGGGTTTAGGGTTCGGGGTTTAGGGTTTAGGGTTTAGGGTTTAGGGTTTGGGGTTTGGGGTTTAGGGTTTAGGGTTTAGGGTTTAGGGTTTGGGGTTTGGGGTTTGGGGTTTAGGGTTTAGGGTTTGGGGTTTGGGGTTTAGGGTTTAGGGTTTGGGGTTTGGGGTTTAGGGTTTGGGGTTTGGGGTTTAGGGTTTAGGGTTTAGGGTTTGGGGTTTAGGGTTTAGGGTTTAGGGGTCGAAATCGCATAAGCACAATAAGTATGAAGCTAATCATAGTAGCAACGGCGGTATTTAACGAAAATCAGAATAAGACTACTTGTAGCAATAGTATTAGAAAGGCGTCGACTGAGCTCGATCCTCGATCTTTCCACTTTGGATTTCCGGAGGTGCACCGGTTCGGATGTAGTTCGAGATTGAGGCTTTGGAGACTGTAGCGACGTGAGGATACGGTTTAGGTTGCGTGAGGTAGTGCATAGACCTAAGATGCCAGGAGCATCTAGACATACAGTTTGCATATCACATTAAACCCCGAGCCCAAAACTTACCTTTGGTTAGTAGGGAATGAAGAATGGTACCCCATTCCTCCGTTCCCTACTACCCAAGGTAAGTAAATGCTCGCTAGACGCACTCACGGGCTACAGACTTTAACCGACAAGCTCGTTGTTAAATGTAGCCCTAAACCCTAAACCCCAAGACCCTAAACCCTAAACCCTAAACCCTATGAGCTACTGCCATAAATCGCAGACTACCTCATGCCTGCGAGCTACCACCCTCTGCAGGACCCTGAACCCTAAGCCCGCTACTGCACGCTAAACCCTTCCCCCTACTGGACCCCCTAAGCCCCAAACCCTAAATCCTCTAAACCCTACACCCCCAAGCCCTAAACCCTAAACCCTCTAAACCCTAAACCCCTAAGCCCTAAACCCTCTAAACCCTATACCCCTAAGCCCTAAACCCTCTACTGCGCCTTGCAGGGGTGGCATCAAACCGTATCCAAAGCCCTCATTCGTGGTTTAGGGTTTAGGGCTTGGGTTAAGGTTAAGACTTTAGGGTTTAGAGTTCAGGGTTTAGGTTTTGGGGTTCAGGATTTAGAGTTCAGGGTTTAGGATTTAGTGTTTAGGGTGTTTGTTCCGTGCAGGGGCTGCGGCTGCGCTCAGCTCATCCGCATCGGAGCCCGCACGCGAAGCTCGCGGGGGGCAAGGGATCGAGGGGCTGAGAGTTTTGGAGTTTCGTGTAATGTTGGGTTTAGGGTCTACCCTGCGGCTCCATAGTAGTTCCTTTTTAGGGGTTCATATTTAGAATCCTATAAGGGAATTTTAAAAAGGAACTACTATGGAGCCTCTGGGTAGGGTGGTAGTCATTCTTGTTTCTACATTGCGCCCTAAAAGACACGCTGTGCTTGAAGAGCCGACTTTCGGATTACAAGCCGCCCGTTCTTCAATAGTACAGGTATTTCATGATCGTGCTCTTGCTGTGTAGCACATTTTTGGGTGTACGAAGTGACAACTCTTGCCTTTCTTGCTTACACCGATCGACACACGAGGATCTGCGGATGTCGATCAACACGAACATGTTCATGTCCGTGGCCATTTTGGTATATATGAGGTCCGATCTTGAAAATTTGTTTTCTCTCACCCTCCATTCCCTAGATCACGTTACATATGTGATTTTCCTGTGCTTTCTGTGTCTGCGAGAGCCGACCGGGAAATCGATCGGTCCTCTAGACGGTGAAAAGCATTTGTGTACGAGATGGAGAACACCGATCGGACTTCTAAGGAAGCCCGAATATCGCAGACTACGCCACCGTTGCTAAAGCATTTGGAAAAGAAGTCTGTACCGGTCAGGGATGTATGACTGCCACGTGAAAGCTTTGTTGTCCTTGGTACTACGGATGCGGTTCTGGAGTTTAGGTGCATTTCTTCATTTGTTGCCGGCCCATGTGCATGTAGTTATAGTAGCCAGACCTGCTCCGTGTGCTTGGAGGTTCATGGGTAGGTATAAGTGAGGTTACGAGTCCGCGTAGTATGGGTTATAGCTGGAGATTCTGATAGCTCTACTTTTCTCTCACCGTGAACCTCCAAGTTGAGGGTGTGAACAAGTGTTGTTTCCGTTACTGGTATTCTCTGGGCAGCGGTTCAATAGATGGTAGTTCCGACAGGTTCAAGGCTATCAAATACAACCTAATCCGAAGCCCTAGGCCTACACCCGAAACCTTAAAAATCGGAAGGGATGGCAGGGAAGAAGACATTGGTTAAGATGTTTAGAAAGATTGTGTCCGACCCCAGTTGGCATCGCAGATGTGCAACACCATTCCAAGCAGTTCAACACCCAAATGTACTTGGAGGTTCATGGGTAGTTATAAGTCTGTCAATATGGGTTATAACTGTAGTTATCCTACTTATAACCCTATTTATAACTGCCCATGAACCTCCAAGTGTAGGGGCCTCAGTGATCCTCTGCTCCGGACCGTCCACGACCCCTAACCTTAAATCCCAAGCCTTCAAACCGGTAAACCCACACCCTAAATCCCGAAGTGGCCACAAAGCCGCATCATAGAACCCTGTAGAACCAGTAGAGTCTCGAAACAAGCAAAAGAACAGCCTTTGCAGAACTCCGAAACCCAAAAATCCCTCTGACAGCCGCGACCGGAAGCGGAGCCGAGAGAGACAAGGAGATCCTCCGAAAAAGGCGCCTTTTGGGTGTGATGGGGGGGGGGGCAGGGGGTGGCGCCTTTGAGGTTTCACGGGCTGAGGGCATCGGCTATGGGGGTTAAGGATTCTTTTCTCGTCGAGAGCTTTTTTTCCGGTGCTTAGCTTGCTTAGCTTATGAAGGTTTTATGAAAGGCTTCTACATTGCCTGCTCTCTTTGGAGTTAGGGCTAGTGCAAGCGCTTCTGAATCTTTCACTGGCGACTGCTCTAGATACTATACTTGTTAATGTTGTCTCACAGGTTTTAGGGTTTGTGACTTTCTTCTGGGGTTTGTGGGCTTAGGCTTAGGCTTCCTTTCGACCGTGGCTGCTTGCATGAAGCGCTGTCCAGGGCCGGAGGATGCTCCGGTTTTTCATGTCGGGGTTCCGCGTTGATTTAATCTGCGGTTTCAGCCTCGACGGGGAACTGGGGTTCTCGGCCTGTGCCACAGGCTGGGGCCGAATGCAGAAACAGCAGAGCAACATAGGGGCCTAAATGATTACCTATACCATTTTGCGGGTTCCTCTGCATAATTGGAGTATAAGGGGCCCCCAAAAAATATTCTAATTTCTAGGCCCCTATAGTAGAATTCTAGGAAGTGTCAGGATGATTGCAAGCCCTGTTGGCTCCATGAACGTCAAGAGCTCTTCAAGTCCACCTGCCCGCAACTGTTGATGATGAAGTCCAAGGCTCCGAAACAAACACGTGCTTGTCCCAACTGCCCAGCCCTGCGACTCGCCGCCAGCATGCGATGAAGGCAGATTCGGTGGAGAAGCACAACAAGTCGCTGCTGCTCGTGATCGCCGTCTGTTAGAACAAGACGGACGAAATCTACGTGAAGGCAGGAGTCCAGTACAAACACCAGTGGACAGTGGGAACACAGTGGCCCGCTTTTGGCAGCGGGCGTGCTGGAGAAGATGGACAGCAATGGTGGTGGCACCACCGCCTGCAAGCGGAGTGGTGCTTTCTATCGGACAGCATGAAGCTGTCTGCAGATTCGGGCATGAAGGTCATGGCCTTTTCATGTGGGTGGAAGCATACAACCCATGGATTGGAATTGTTGTTGGGCACCAACGGTATGGCAAAGGCGCACGTTTGAGTCTTGAGGATGACCGGACAGCGGGAGAATTGGCCGAGTCGGGGAGCTCTCGAGGAACAGCCAACGGTTTTGGCCTGGAGCGAGAATGGAGGCCGGTACGGTCGGCATAAGTCAAGACCGGTAAAACAGAATGGACACCATGGGTCGGGATGCACCGTGCATAGAATCCTCTGCAAATTGAGTGCCCGCCGTGGCCAGAGTGGAATGCAAGACCACATACCGACCTGGCCGTTTCAACAGCGGAGCACGGGGCTCACGATAGAGACGCAAAAAAAAAGTGCGAACAGATCACGAGATTCTGCCAGCAGTGGCCGAATTTCCCCATTCGGCGCTAGAGGGTACAAGTGAGGGCCAGCTCGGCCAGACAGAATTTGGTGACTGTTCATGAGGGCTGCGCGTGTGGAAAGTGCGTGACTCCAACCGAAGCCGCCGGGCCCACGGAGGTTAACACGGTGCTGTTCGAGGAGCTTTGAACTCCCGATGACCGAAGCTGGGGGAAGCGATGGCGGAACGGAACATCCAAGACCGCAGACTTGCAACAGAGCTTGCCTTGAGTCTCCAAGAACAGGCATGAACAGGCATGAACTTCAAGACTTTTGACTTTTTCAGGATAGAACGTGTGGGTTTTTGCGCGACCTGGGCATTGTCCGGTGGCAGGGATGTGCGATGCACCAGCCCGAAAAGTTTCAGAGAGAACAAGTTGCGACTTCACGAGCAACAGTGACAGCAACGGGACGAAAGGGGCAAATCTAAGCGCGTCTGTCCGTGGCTTGCCTGTGCAATGCACATTGCGGACTAGACTAGCAGCCTTTTATTTATGCACAAAGCAAAGACTCCAACAACAGCTTGGAGGAATGGTGCAGATTCGCAGACCGTAGGCGCAGCTAGGGGTCAGGGTGCGGCAGCACCAACTTGGACGACTGTTTTTTTGGGTTGGCACTGTTGTGGGAAGCCGGCAACGAAAACCACATGCTCTTTCGAGCACATCGGTTTTCACATGGTTACCGATCAACCATGCTTCTGGAAAAGACCAAATGTCCATTGCGGCCGCACGAGGAGGAGAATCAAAGTCGTCCGCGCCGCTGCCGCCGCTCGCCCGCACGCGCCACTCGCGCCACTCGCGCTACTGCTATGCAACAGGAACGAGTGGACCGGAGCGGGTAAGGCACAGAGCGAGTGGAACGATTGGAACAAACTTCATTGGCCCCCCCCAGATCTGAAACCGCGCAAGGGGGGGTCGTCGCGCCACTCGCGCCATGCACTCGCTCCACTCACGCCACTCGGGCCACTCGTCACTCGCTCTATATAGACGAAAGGAATGAGTGGAACAGGTAACGCGCAGGGCGAGTGGCGAGTGGCACGAGTGGAGCGAGTGGAACGAGTGGAACGGTAGAATGAGTGGAACGACTGGAGCGAGTGGAGCGGTCGGAGCGAGTGGAACGAGTGGAGCAGCGCAACGCCGACGCTTTCAAAATGTCGAAGACTAGAACCTAACTCGTATGGCGGTATGTGCAGCGGAGATTAAGTTGCGCCACCTGGTTTTTTGCTTGTCAGCTGGCAGCAAAGCGGCAGCCTCTTGCAGTGGCCGGCTGATTGTGGCAGCCTATACGTACCGTCTAATGTCTAATATTGATCACATCGCGGTTGATATGTCTGCCGTCTGCAGATCAACCTTCAAAGGGAAATTGTATGGCGATGTGTGCAGCAGATCAAACTCAGGGGTCAAGGGCCGACATGGGGGTTTGGCGGACACTTCGGTGGGAAGCTGCAGCAGCTTCCACCTACGGCATCAAGACGATGCATGCCTCTGCCAAGAAGCGGCATGAGCGGGCCACAATTGTCCACGAGCCCAATGCCCAAAAACGTGTGGAGTTCATTGCTAAACCAGTTGATACGCCTTGATCTGTGATGGCCCATCAGACTAACGGGACATTCGTGTTGCCTCGGCATTCCAGGCGCCCAAACTGGACAACGCGATTTCGCCACAGGTGGGGTCTTGGCAGAGGGGTGCACAGACAGAGCTTGCGTGCAGCATTTCCATTCGATAACAAACAAGCATGTCTTTCCAGCTGCCAGCTTCGATGCATGTTGAACTTTTTTGCGACTGATGTATTTCCGCAAGGCACACCGCAGGCGCAGTCGATCACGACGACCGCGGCCTGCTCAAGGGCCCCGGTGTCTTGGCACTAATGCAAGTTAAAGCAGACAGTCAAAGCCGTAGGTTTCAGGGACGTGACCAATGGGCATCGAACATGATGACACATGGACCCCTAAGAGCAGCACGTTCTACGTTCGCGGAGCGGCTCTGCAGCCCGGTGAGTGTTCATGCACTTGTGCATGATACGCCGAGGTCGCGAAGCCAACCGAGGCGACAAAGATCGCCGCAGCTTGGAATAGTGTTTTTCGCTAAGGTTTTGCAACGTTTGCATGTTTTTTTTTAAAACTTTTTTTTTGGGAAGTAAGGGCAGTCTGACGCCATGACTTTGCGGCCGGTGCCGCTAACTGCAGGCCCCAGCCCTCGAAGCGGAATGCCTCACCGCCGCGATCGGCAAAGTCCCCACCGCGGCCGGCGCGGTCGTGGCTTGCACAGCATTGGGTTGGCGTGCTGTTTCATGCGTTCCGGTGTTCGAGTGCCACCACGGTTTCCGCTTGATGGTCCGACGGTTAGCTCAGGTTTTTTTGATTGGGTTCCCGGAATATCTTAAGGTTTCGAACCCTATTGTAATTTGCTGTCCAAAGGTTCCATGCGTTCATCCGGGTATTGGTTGATCCAACTCCACCCATAGCAAAACCAATAGGACCCTGAATGACAAGATTCTTACAGTAAGTATCTTTCTTTGCGCGCCGGCAGAGGCAAACCCCTAGACCCTCTAGCAATACATGGTCTTTGATTGAAACCCTGCGGTCCTGACCTCAAAGCAGACCCTAGACCCTGGAATTACGACTTTGTCTTGAAGCCTGTTTTTTTCGACTATGGTCGTATAGTAACAGAAGACGGCAAAAAAGTACCTTGCTTTATTCTTGAAGTTCATGGATTGCCCGACTCACCCACGCATGACTCTCCAAATAGTAGGATACTTATTATAAGGACCCAAATAAGTTACCCCTAGTTTTCTGAAACCCCCTTACATGCACACATGAAACACCGAGAGAACCCGAGGCCGGTAAAGAGCCGGGGCCCCTCCCCCACGAAACCTCAGCGATCGGAAGGTCCGGGAAGGGGGTCATGGTTTGGGGGGTTTTGGGGTGCTAGGCTTTGTAGGGTGTAGGGTTTAGGGCCAGGGTTTGTATTAGGGTTTAGGGTTTGGAGTTTTGGGTGTAGGGTTTAGGGTTTAGGCTTTGTAGGGTTTACGGTTTAGGCTTCAGGCTTTGGGGTTTCGGGTGTAGGGTTTAGGGTTTAGGCTTAGTAGGGTTTAGGGTTTTAGAGTTATGGGGCATCAAATCAAGGGGTTGAGGTTTATGGGGTGGGTTTAGGGCCAGGGGTTCGGGTTTCGGGTCGGCTTAGAAGAGTTCTTAGAGTTTCAAGGGTTTGTACGGGGTTCACAGATAAGTAAGAGTTGTCAACTAGTTCAGAATTTTTATGGTGTTTCTCTGTTTTTTGATTGCAGGGCTTTGTATAGGCAAGGGTTTCGGGAGTTCAAGGCGTCCAGGAAATTTGAAATTGGGTGCGAGCATTCGGTTTAGGGCTTTTGCTTTAGGGTTCACGGTTTAGGTTTTGGGTTTTGATGGTTTTGGTGTAGGGTTGAGGTGAATTCAGTAGGGTTATGAGCTTTCGTGCATGTTTGCACCTTCTGTTCCTGTGCAACCTTGTTTGAAGGGCTGTCGGACCGCAGGTTATACTTGTTATAAGTATCCCCAGAGAGCCCAGTACCCCTTAATTAAGGAATATAGCTTAAATCATATTATGCGCCCCCTTATAATTTAAGGTATATTCCTTAATTAAGGGGTATTGGGCTCTCTGGGTCGGTAGAGTATTCTCCAAAACGGCTTCGAGGTTGGGGCGTGTAGAGATAGGAGGTCAGGACTTTTAAAGTTAGGAGGTCAGAGTTTTAGGGTACCCTACGTAAGCCCTAAGCCGTAGTTTATATTGGAGGTCATGGATGTTCAGGGTTTAGGGTTCTAGGGTTTTGTGACAGAAGTGTTTAGGACTTTCAGGGCTGCTGGTTGAGGCTTTAGAGGTTTTTTTTGTAAGAGGTTGGTTTTCGGCTGCAGGATGTGGCTCTGCAGTTTGGGGTTTGGGGCCATCCAGTGCTTCAAGGCTGTTGCGTGTCTTGGGTTTTCGCGGAGCGGGAGGTAGCAGCGACAGCCAGCTTCTGTGAAGGGGGTTCAGGGCGTGTAGGGTTTCGGCCGAAAAGAAAGAGCAAACGGGACCCTTATCCTGGGGGCACTCTGAAACTTAGTTCATGGAAGCCAACAAATGTGTGCTTGTCAAAATTAGGGTCCCTTTTTGGACCCCCTAATATAGTACGGCACTTAATTCTTAGCGTACCCAAAAAGGGACCTTAATTTTGACAATAACCCAAATGTTCCAATCAAAAGTGTGGGGGCTGTGGTGCTGATCAAGGTGGTGATGACGTCTGGTGCCACAAACCCTACGCCCGACACCCTGCGGCGAGCCCTAAACCGTAGTATTGGTGGAGCAAAATCTCCACCATGTAGGAGCCTAAATAATTACCAACACTATTTTGGGGGTTCCTGATTATAAGTATAGTATAATGGGCCCCAAAACCTTATTCTAAACGGTTGCGGCCCCTGTATTATTGGTGGACCAAATCTGAATAACACTAGCAGCCCCCCATGGCAGGCGAGCCCAGGACGGGCGCCCCGGCCAGCCCGCAAAAGGCAGGATGTAGGATTCAGGTTGTAGGGTTTGAGGGTTTGAGGGTGATGGGGTCTTATCGGGGTTTCTCAAAGCGATCTAGGTATCTTGTTGGGTTTTGTAAAGTAAACTATATATATATATATCTATCTCTCTCTCTCTCTCTCTCTCTCTCTTTTCTAGTTTCTTCACCAATTTGTTCAGAAAGAGTCTGCATAATGGCTCGATACATCTAGCAGGTTCTATTTGGGGATTCTTGCAAGTCAGAGATCTATTTCTGTGTATCCGGACCCAGCTTACATGACATGCCTGGGGAGGTCCTCGGTCCAGCACCAGATGCATAATAAAGGGGCCTAAATTCAGTTACAAGTAATTACTAATACTATTTTGGGGTTCCTTAATATAAAAAACCCCTATTCTAATTATTAAGGCCCCTATATTAGGCTGTGCCACAGAGCTCCAGTCCCATTTCGCCCAAATCCTCAAAGTGCGAATAGTATAAGACGCCCAAAGATTCGACGACCCCGTTGCAACTGTCTACATAGGCCGGGTCCGCGGCTAGCCGACAGGAGCCACCATTCGGACACGTCATCCATACAAGACACGTAGCACTCCTGACCCAAACTCCAGAACCGAAGCTCTGTCCGGTTTAGGGTTTAGGGTTTAGGGCCCTGACAGAGACCGCAATGGCGTCACAGCCACCAGCAGTTCGCGGTCTCTGGAGACTCACAGTCAGAGTCATAGCAGAAGGAAGGACGCTTGATACGATCTAAGGCATGCTCCGTAAATCACGGGGTCCTCCGCATCATGGTCGTTCTTACCGCTGTTGTTCTTAATCTTATGCGTCCTATGCCGCATTGTCCAGCCGTTCTGGAGGCGCTGCCCACCCCCACGCCGGCACATCCGACCCAGCCTGCTTCGCAGTCGCTTGACGCAATCGGCATTTCCCCGCTCTATGCAAGCAATTGTTCTGATTTAGGGTTTAAGGTCTTCCCTTCAAGGCTACAAGGACGATGCCAAAAGGACGATGAACTTAGCTTTGGAGCCATCCCGACTGCAAGCTGCAGGAATGCTAAGTTCATCCCCAGCAAGCCTTGTGCTGCAATCTGTGGACACGCCTAAACCCTAACCAACATTTTTTCGAATTTCACACCAAGGATAGCCCTGCAGAAAGAGGAATCGCAGCCGCCTCCATCGAAGGGACCCGCTGCAAAGGACGACTTTGCAACAGTTCCCAAGGAGACGGTGGCAAAGGCTCCCCCATGCTGTTCAAGTCGCGCGCAAGCCCACACAGCATCAACCTATAGTCTCCATTGTAGTTCCTTTTTTTGGTTTAACCAGTTTAATATTAAGGTTCCTAAAAGGTAACACCAAAAAGGAACTACAATGGAGACTATAGGTAGAATCCTGCCTGATGTTTTGCATGCAAGATTCAACGTGCTCTGCATGTCGACACACGGGTAATTCCCGCCGTTCCTCCTGTGGCAACCATTGTGTCATAGTTGGGTAACATTCTACATTTTTATGGGTACTTAAACCCAATAAGGAATAAAGATATAAGGAATAGAAATTTGCACGTTTAACCCTATCCCAACAATGATCTAGCAACGGTGACGGCATGTTTGGAGCACGTGGCAGTCAACCTAAACCCTAAACCCTAAACCTCTTGTAAATTCGAGAGGCGGCAGGGGCCGAAGAAGACGAGCCTCTCGGCAGAAGGGCTTGGATTTAGGATGTGGGGTTAGGGTTTAGGAGTTTGGGTTTAGGGTTTAGGGTTTAAGGGTTTTGGGTTTAAGGGTTTAGGGTTTAGGGTTAGGGTTTAGGAGTTTGGGTTTAGGGTTTAGGGTTTAAGGGTTTTGGGTTTAAGGGTTTAGGGTTTAGGGTTAGGGTTTAGGAGTTTGGGTTTAGGGTTTAGGGTTTAAGGGTTTTGGGTTTAAGGGTTTAGGGTTTAGGGTTAGGGTTTAGGAGTTTGGGTTTAGGGTTTAGGGTTTAAGGGTTTTGGGTTTAAGGGTTTAGGGTTTAGGGTTAGGGTTTAGGATTTTGGGTTTAGGGTTTGGGGTTTCGGGTATGGGGTTCGGGTCAGCCGACGCGCTTCTGCTAATCTGTCAAACGGAGGGGATGATGCCGTGCGGCCCAGAGAAGGCTCATTCGTCACAGACGCGGAGGTATCAAAACTCGACACAATGTATCTCAGACTACCGTAGGATCTTTGGTATGGTCCAGCATGTAATAGAGTGTATATATATATATAATATGCATACATATATATGTACGTATGTGTGTATAGAAAATATCTACACACAAATATCTTTGTTGCTATCGTTTTGGGGAAGACGGGGTTCGAGCGAGCGCCCAAGCGCACTCGGGAGCTCGGCCATGGTCAACACTTAGGGGTACTTAGAAATAACTTTGAGTTTTGGGTTATTATAATCCCTAAGAGACGGCTAAAATTATGATGTTTGCTAGGGTTCTAAGTTCAGTATAGTCTCTCGTTAGGGTTTTGTGTTTAGGGTTTAGGGCTTAGGGTTTGGGGTTTACGGCTTAGGGTTTAGGGGTTTTAGGGTTTCAGGTTGTCTTGTGTGTAGCCACCACGAACAGTCACCAGGATAACGCACCTACCGTGGATCCGATGTAGTCGCCACGCGGGGCAACGAAAAGGAGCATGATCGCTACGACGGCTGCACGATGCGAGGCCGTTAGCCGCTAAACATGAACGTTGAAAGCCAGCAAAGAGCCAAGGAATGATACGATCGCGATTACGATTGCGACATGACGAGACGTCACTCGCGGAGCAGCGCGGGAGCCGTCGTGAAATCGGACGTTTCTGAAGGGACGGGCTCGCAGCTACGGCCCTAAACCCTAAACCCTAAACCCTGTACCCTAAAACATCCTTAGCGGCCCTGAACTAGAAGCCCCAAGCCCTAAAACCCGCAGGTAGCCTGTTTAGAACTTCCATAGCGACCTTACAGGAAACCCGTGAACATTCAAACTAAAGCCCAAAATCTTCTTCTATAGAATCCTTTAGGAGTCCCTTTCAAGAACCTATAAACACAGCCGATAGAATGGGGTCGGACAGATTGGCGATACTTTCTCCTTACTTGCTTTTCCAGTATCATGTCCTCCACACGCAACCCTATTCCCGATGTCTCCAAATCCTAAACCCTACGCCTTCTGTTGCTTACGGAACCCCATTTGTTTTTCAAAGCAGGTACGAGTATGAGTCGACGTCCAGCAGCTCCCTTGCCAGGCAGGTTTAGGGGTTAGGTTTAGGGGCTTAGGGGTTAAGTTAGGGTTTCTGGTTTAGGGGTTTAGGGTTTGGGGTATCTGGTGTTTAGGGTTCAGGAGGTTCTGTTTGACGGCGGGGGAGGGCGGCTGATTTTTCGATTTATTTCGAGCTTGGTTCGTTCTTTGATTATTTTGGGTCTGCTTTTATGGGCGGGTGTTGATATGTTTGTTGGTGAAAGATGCTGAGCTTTACCCCGAGCTTCGTTTCGGTCTTTGGTGTTGTCCACCGCCCACTACCCCGGCTGTCGAGTTTGTCATAAGGACCCTTAGGGGGGGTAGGGGGAGGGGGTAGGGGACTTCAATACCTATAATCAAGACTAGTTAAGGCCTATTTAATCATGTCAATGTAGAGTCCCCTCCCCCCTTCCCCCCTAAGGGTCCCTTGAGTTTAGTGGTTGCAAAGTTAGGAAATTTGGTGGGCACAAGGCGGCCTGGAGCTACCTGTTCAAACGTTTCATTCGACCTGGATCAGCGCATAAGCGCGAGTATCGTGGCCCAAGACCGGAACCCTTCATAACCCGTAGAATAGCCCTGAAGTGCTTTTCACCTCAAACTCACGTCGTGCCTCGGCAATCCGTACACCCTGAACCATGAACCTCAATTACACCCCTGAACCCTAAACCTTAGAACCAAAAACCCAAGCCCAAAAACCTAAACCCTAAACCCTTAAACCCTAAACCCCAAACCCTAATCCTCAAGCCCTAAACCCTTAACCCTAAAAAGCCTTAAGCCCTAAACCCTAAATCCTACACCCTTAAACCCCAACCCCTAAACCCTAAACCCCAACCCCTGCGACCCCCAGGCGGTCCAAGCAGAAGAAGGAGGATCGCCGACCACACGGACCCAGGGCCGACGCAGCTTTTTCCAAAGAGATATTGTGGGTTCGGCTGCTTTAAAGGGATCTATAAGGGTACCCTTTAAGGGCTTCCTTATAAGGGATCTATAGGGCTTTGGGGTTTAGGGTTGGCGATATAAATCCTCGGGTTCTTGCAAAGGGATCTATATGGGTACTCTTCAAGGGGTTCCTTTAAGGGATCTGTAGGGTTTTGGGGTTTAGAGTTGATGATAATAAAGCCGCAATTACCTTTAGGACCCGAAACTATACCTTAATTCCTTATGGTATACTTCCTAATGCAGGGTTTATATCATCAACCGTAGTTCTCCAAATCAGTGTGCCTTTTATGATGCTCGTGCTAAAAACAATACTGCTACTCATACTACGACGACGACGACGACGACTCCTACTACTACTACTACTACGACTACGACTACGACTACTACTACTACTACTGCTACTACTACTACTAATAATAATAATGACAATAATAAGAGTAGTTAGAAAATAGGACCGCAATAATAACAGCGGTAAGAATGTTGATGAAACTGAAAAGATAATGATAACAAGGATAGTTAGAATAATGATCTTCATGAACATCATGATAATCATGTTAATAATGCTTAATTTCGCATGCTTGTATTACTGGAACTAGCCATGTCGTGGTCTTGATCCCTAAGCCCTTAGCCCAAAACCCCTAGCCGTTTTGAGCCCTGAAGGCCATCCTGAGCCAGTTACACCCTAAACCTAACTTTATGCCTCTTCGCTTTGGCTGTCATGGTTTAGGTTTTGGGGTTTAGGGCTCATCTCTTGGTCGCTTGGCGTCTTGGGTGCCAGAACCTGCCCTTGCACCAAAGGGAACCCCATGTGCACGCATAGGCAGTCGCACAGCAGCCAAAGAAAGAAATACATGAAGAAAGACACAAAGAATAACGACGTACAGAAAATCAAGAAAGACACAAGCGAGCAAGCAAGCAAGCACACACACTCACAATCCCAACAACCAACCAAATGAACAAGCAAGCAAACAACCAACCAAACAAACACACAAATACACACACACACAAACAAGCAAGTACATATATATATATATATATATATATACACACACACACACACGCACAAACAGGCACATATGCCAACAATCAAGCCAGCAAGCGAACGAACAAACAAGCAAACAAGCAACCGCACACACAATGGGGAAGACAAGCCTCAAGTAAAGTGGTAGTAGGAGCAGAGATGGGAGTTTCGTTTATTTGGAGACCTGCTTCAACCGTCCTACTGTTAAGGCCCCAAAGAGTAATCCCTTTTATCCAAGGAAAGCTGGCCATACCTTCAAACGGCTGCCGGGATCTTAGATGCGAGTCATAGGGACACTTAGGGGGAGGGGGCAGGGGAGTAGGGTTCCTTTAAGGGGTCTTTTAGGGTATTACAAGGGTACTTTAAGGGTTTAGGGATTAGGGGGAATGGGGTAGGGGACTATACTTCCGTAATAGGCCTTATTAAGTCCTTATCATGCGCATCAAGGCCCCCTACCAGCTCCCTGGTTCTTAGTAGGGAAGTTTAGGGTTTAGGGTTTGTGCAGTCTCTTCTCCCTGGTCCTTAGTAGGGAATGGGGGAATGGATCCCGCAAGTCGTCCCTATCTAATCCCCGATAGTAGTCTCCATAATACATTCCCTAATAAGAACCAGACAGTCTTCGCGATCACTTACGGGAGTTTAGGGTTGGTTCAGGGTTTTGGGTGTTTAGGGTCATTGGGGATTCGGGAGTCTAGGATCAATGTAGGGGCCTAAATTACCACTACTATGTTGGGGTTCCTTATTGCAAGTAGCTAGTATTTACCCCACAGACCTGTTCGAATCACCCAAAGCCCCGCGAGTTCAGGGTTACAGGGGTTTAGCAGTTTAGCATCACTGGGCGTTTGTTTGGCCTGCGGCGTGTCGCCGAAAGTTCAAGCGGCCAGGGCCCCTTGATCTTGCTCACCTATGTGGGGTTTAGTAGTGTTCAAGGGCGTGGGGTTTAGGGTTTAAAGATTTAGGGTGTAGGGTTTTCTCCCGGCACTAACAGCCGGGAAAGCCATGCACCTTTTGGACCCTGCTGGTTCTATGCCCTGTGCCGACTTGCCCCAACGTTGCGTCATGGTTCACTTGCAGGTTTGGTGTTTGCGGGTTTTAGGTCACCCTCAAACCATGTTGAGGTCCTGGAAAAGACGCATTTGATTCCAGTTGTGCGTGTATTTAAACCGCATTTGCATTTATCATTGTTATGTGTTGTTCTGTTGGTGTGTTGTTGGTTGTTGCTTGTTGTTCTTTTTCTTTTAACGTGCGCCGTTTGTAGTTATTGTGTCATCTCTTAAGTACTCTTGTGCTGAGTGCCCTAACTATTATCATCATTGCTGTTCTTGGTGTTTTTGTTGTTGCATTGTGCCGAAGACGCACCACCCTACTGCCCTAACAGTCCTTCAAACCAAGATTCTCCAAGACTCTAGCATCCTAAGATCGAGAACCCTGATGTTACAACACGCTTAACCCTGGAACCCTCAAATTCCTGAGCAGTGCTACGCCACTATGCCAACTTCGGGACTTATTCTGACTAGGGTGGGTAAACTTACAACCATGCCTAACATTGCTGTAGGCCTTCAAGAAAGGATCGAGGAGAAAGAAAGAAACTACCCACCTGGCAGAACCTAGGCTGCAGTCGCACCTTTGGTGGCCGCGGCGATGACTTCTTCCATGGCCCCATCGTTCCTTGAGTCAACTAGGGTTCAAGGCCTTGGGCATTAAGGCCTTGTTGGGTAATTAATGTAGAAACCTGATTAAGAAACCCTGGGCCTACCACCCCAAAATAGTAGGATTCATATAACGAGCCCTAATAAAGGCCCAAGGTTTCTTAATCAGGTTCCTCCTTTATTGGGGCGTTTGGGTGGGTACTGGGGTGTTGAGATTCAGAGGAAAGTGATGGGAGGTTTCGGGTGGAGCGGCTGTGAGTTTGGGAGTTTAGTCCTGTCAGCACCGGGAAGGATGGACGTTTCTGTCGGTTTGGGGTTTCGTGCTTTAGGCTTTCAAGGTTTCGGGTTTTAAGATTTAGGGATGTTTGGTTTATAATTAAACACATGGCAGTTCAATTGTCATGAGCTGCTTTGCCAGTTGTCCAGCACTTAACCCAGTGGTGCATAGTCATTGGACCAACAAATCCGCCACCAGGAGCCATCAGTTAAGCTCCTTAGATGATTTCCCTCACATCCCAGACTCTACTTTGATCAGATAAATTCAGAGTGTATCACGAACCGATTCGTTTCGTAGATTTGAGAGTTCTTGAGCAGTGCTTTTTCATATATATTCTTGTTCGCAGTGTATATGACGTATATGAGTTTCGCAGTCCTCAAAGCCTGAAGTGTCGACTCGAGGAAAAGCTGCAGATCCATAGCCCCGAATGAAAGCTGCTGGGTAAAGGTTCGGGAAATTTGCTTGACGGTGTTTAGGTTTAGGGTTTGGGGTCACTGACTCAAAATCACGGGTCCTCGTTTAATCATAGAAACAGGCTTAGACCCGATTTTTTATATTCAGCCATCCTTAGTGGTCCCAGCCATGGCTGATGCCCTTAAGCCGCCAAGCTTTGAATTCGCCAAACAGAGCCATTAACCCAGCACCTTGAGCCCCACGCCTTGAAGGGGAATCCAAGCCTGAACCCCGAAGCCCAGAACCTTGGGGTCTTGGAAGCCTTGATAGTAGACCCCTAGCCACCTAAACTCTGAACCCCTGGACACTACACGGTCAGCCCGAAATCCTAAACCTTGGAACCCTCACCCTAAGCGCTTCAACCCCAAACCCTAAAGCCTAAACCCTGAACCCTCACGCTTAGAGCCGAACAGCTCAGGCCGGCGTTTCCTCCTGGCAACTTCAACCCCCTCGGTGTTTTGGCAGCTACTTCGGGAGGGGGACAGGATCGGGTTTATGGGGTTTCTACCAGTAGTAGAGGTAGTAGTAGGAGTAGAAAGTAGTCGTGGTAGTAGGTGTTGTAGAAGTGGTAGTACTGGTGATAGTGTTACTAGTACTCTTACCAGTACTAGCAGTGGTAGGAAACTGCTCCAATAATATAGGGGCTTAAGCAACTACCAGTACTATTTTGGGGGTTCCTCCTTATAATTATAGTTGAATGGGCCCCGAAACCCTGTTGTAATTGTTCAGGCCCTTACACCTCAAAGACCCCTTTGAAAGGATCCCTTTAAGACTCTAATTGTTCGAGGACCTAGAGTAAGCCCTGACTCCCTTTCTTAGGATTCAGGTTTCCTTATAGTCGCTTTTACCAAAAAGGGCACCGTTTTTTTCCTAGGTTACTCTTGGGTCTAGTATTAAAGCCCCTATATTATCTGGTCACCGCTCCATCGGATCGCTGAGACATTGCCTAAACTCTGCCTGAGCATCATGCCCGCGACGATCCCATTGGGGTTTACGGTTGTAGGGTTGAGGACGACGATCCCAAGAGCCCACGGATCCGGGCAAGCTTCAGCTTTAAGCATTACGCGCCACTATAAATATCGAACTCAAACCGCGACCCTTAGCCCCTGACACCCAACCCCTTCTGAAGCCAAACCCCTGAATCCCCAAAACGCCTTAATCAGTCGTAAAACCCTAAACCCTAAACCAAACCTTAAACCCTAAACCAAACCCTCAACCCTAAACCCTAAACCAAACCTTAAACCCTAAACCAAACCCTCAACCCTAAACCCTAAACCCGCATCCCCAAACCCCGGTAATCCCTGAAGCCTTGAGTCCACAAGACTCGAGGCTACAACGGCGCCTACGCCGCGAACTGGGGCTCTTGGAATCAAATGTATCCTTCTATGCACCTTGGCACTTTAAGGATTTGGGGTTTTAATGTCTTTAAGGATTTGGGGTTTTGATGTCTTTTAGGATTTGGGGTTTCAGTGTTTTGTGTTTAGGGTTCTGCGTTTAGGGGCCTCGCTGTGTTGAGGTTTGGGGTTCTTGGGGGTCTTTGGACTTGGGGATTAGGTTTGGTTTTGGTACTCGGGCTCGCCACCCATCGTATCCCTTTCGGGTTTGAACTTATCCCCTTTCATGTCAGTCAGGGGCTTAGGGCTTTCCATGCGGCATCCCCAGTAGGAGGTGGGGGTTTCGAGAGCCTGTCATACCTGTTAGCCTGTTAGGAGTAGGTGTCATCTTGTTCCAACGTTTAGCTTTATGCTAGCCACCCCCATTTCTTCGTTTAGTTTGTTGGGTTTGTCGTCGACCAGGAGTGACGCTTGCCGTAGCCCTTTAGATACTATACCCAGAGAGCCCAATACCCCTTAATTAAGGAATATACCTTAAATCATAAGGGGATTCATATTATGATTTAAGCTATATTCCTTAATTAATTAAGGGGTATTGGGCTCTCTGAGTAGATGGGCTTCAACATGCCTGCGACGTACGAGCCGTACAGGTCTGGCACGCCGCACCATGGCGGCTACAAAAGTGGACAGCGTGATCAGCTCCTCCCCGAGCACAGGGGGTTTGGGCTTTTGCGTACAGTTTTTTACCCTAAACTCTAAACCCGACCCACAACCCGCGAATCCCGAAGAATGAGTTGGTGTCGAGGAAGGCCCAGACTTTCGAACAACATTGTATGTGTGTATTTCTATATATGTAACGAACAAACAAATAAGTATATACGAGTATAATACGTGTGCTACACATAATCAGATACTGCTTATACTATAGTTTAGGTTAATATAGCACGATGTAATTAACGATACTATGGTGCAATGCAATGTAACACCCAATTACATAACATAATACAGTATGATATGAAAATTCTCACATACCATATAGCATATCCTAACATGTAAAGTAACATGATATTTGATATGATATGTCATGTTCTGGTTTGATTTGATGTCACATTTCACATGTTGTCATATCACAGAATATAGCATAATAAGACCTGCACTACAATGCAATTTAACACTTTGAAATACACTGTCATCTAATACAATACAACACAATAGAAACATGTGTACATAACATAATGCAGTATAACGTATATTGCAGTATTATTGTGTACAGTACAGCGTAATAAGTATAAATATAATACAAAACAAGATAATATATTATATAAGTGAAAGAGACTCTTGATCCCCTTATGGCAGATGCTACGATGCATCATTTCCGCGGTTTCGCCGAGGGTGCGGCTCTTCCGGCGTTTGCTAAGTTCTTGTTGGCTTCCTTTTGGGTTGGAGTTTGTGTCTGCTTTGACATGGGAGTTTCCGAAAATCGGGAACCCTAAGATAGTACCCTAAATAGTAAAATCTTTATTATAAGGACCCCAAAATAGGGCACCCCTAGTTTTCGGAAACTCACACATGAGGTCGGATCAGAAACGTCTTGCCAGTTCCGGTGCATTTCTCCCGCGGAGTTTAGGTTTTCACGTTAGTCTTTGAGACTTGGAGCTGTTCGGAGCTGTTCGGTTTAAGGATTCGCGGTGTAGACCTCAGGGCTCATGGAGATTCCAAAGCCAGCGTTGGCTCGGAAACTTATGGCAACGACTGGGTTTCCTACTGCTGGATCGACAGCACCAACAAACTGCCCCCTACACCCGAAAACCTACTGTAGGGGCCTCAATAATTACCTAAACTATTTTGGGGATTCCTTACTATACTTATAGAATAATATACCCAAAACCCTATTCTAATTATGAAGGCCCCTATATTAAATCAACGAACCTTCAAGGCTTGGCCCCTACTGGCAGCTTCAAACCATATTCTAAGTATTAAGGCACTTGCTATAGATCCCTTATAGACCCTTTCAAGGAACCATATTCTCAGTATACATTACACTGCTTTATGTTATGTACACATTCTGTTTATCGCCTGTGAAGCCCGACAGCTTATGCTGATCCAATGTCTGGGGCTTCCGGGCCCCGAGCTGGAGCTGCCTTCCTGGAAATCTGCTATAGGCTTTGACTATGCTATACTGGGTTATTACATATATGTACACACGTATGCGCATATATGGTCAGGCGTCTGGCGTTCCCAGCCCCCCCCCCCCCCCCCCCCCAAATGGTATGGTCTGCTAGGGTGGGGGGGGGGGCGGGGGCTGGCGTGTGCGGACAGGGGTCGGAGCCGTTGGAGCTGTCACTGGATGGTGGGATGGTGCTGGCGGCCAGGGCTCACACGCAAGCCCTTCGCAAGCAAGCCGTAAACCCTATAACGCAGCGCGTGCCCTTGTTTTGAGTAACCTTAAGTTGTACTTCCAACCCTACACCCAACCCTAAACCTCACCTAACTGCAGGCTCTAAGCCTAAAGCAGAACATACACCGCAAGTCCTCCCTAAGCCCTTGTCGACTCGAAGCGTTATACCTTGTAACCGCAAACCCAACACTCAAAAGCTTAAGCTAAACCCTAAACCCCAAAACCCCACAACCACCCCACAGGGGGAAGAGGGACCCCACACCCCACACCACAGGGGAGGGGGGGTCCCACCCTATATCCGGACCATTGACCTTTGGGGGGGGAGGGGGGGGGGGCCGCGGAGCGCGTGACCATATATACCTATATACCTATATATAGGAATACGTATGGGCATACGTATATATATATATATATATATATATATATATATATATATATGATCCGGTGCGGCCGACTCCCCCCCCCCCCCCAACTCCCCCCCCAGCCCCTCGCGGTGGTGTGGGGTGGTGTGGTGTGGCGTGGTGTGGCGGTGGCTTGCTTCACCCCTCCCTGTGGTGTGGTGTGGTCCGGGGGTGGGTCTGCTTGTTGTGGTTCCCCCTCACGCGATTTTTGTCACAGATGACGGTTTTGGGCCCTCATTCGGCTTGGGGAGTGGGTGGGTGGGTGGGTGGGTGGGGGGATACCATTGGGGGGGGTCGGCGAACCGAGAACCGGGATCATTCATCTCTCTCTCTCTCTCTCTCTCTCTCTCTCTCTCTCTCTCTCTCTCTCTCTCTCTCTCTCTCTCTCTCTCTCTCTCTCTCTCTCTCCACAAAAAATATATGTATGTATGTTTGTTTTGCAAAATGGTGTAATGTAGCATGATCTACTACGACCCCTGGTTTGCTGAGGCCGCAGCGGGCAACCATCGTGAATCGCTACCGAAGGCACCGGGCGGCAGCTGCTTTCGTAGTAGTATAGTACAGTATAGTATAGGATAGTATAGTATGTGCAGAACATTGTCCTCTTTGTCGTATCGTATTGTACAGTATAGGATAATGCAGCATAGTACATTTTGGTATCCTCTCTGCCACCCTGGGCTGTACCAGATCCTGACCCCGCTCCGTACAAACAGTTGCTTCTGACATCACAGCAGTCATCACTGTTACTGCCTGCTGCCGCCTGCCGCCGCCGCTGCTGCTGCCACGGTAATGACGACTACCGCAGGCGCCACGTCAGCTGCTTCAGAGACGATCGACAATATCTCTGTTGCTATGCTGTCCCAGCGAGAGGACGACGAAGATCCCCAGAACAGGACTTGTACTGATGTGTGCTCTCAGAGTCGTAATCATCGCATCATGACTAATCATAAGGACTGCTTTTGCAACTTCACAAACCCCCTACAGCCTTTTTCCAAAGCCGCTAAGCTATCCCACGACGCGACGGTGAGGCCATATCCCTAAGCGCCGAAACCCAGAATTCCTGCAACCACAGGAGGAAGCGCAAAAGAAGCAGGAAGCCAGCAAGTTTGAGAACCCATCTATCACCCTCCTTACTCAGTCCCCAGATCCTTCCCTAAACCCTAAACCCTAAACAACCAGATCCGTAAGTCAGCTGCAGGGACAAGCAACCTGCCGATTCCCAGAAGCAAAGCGAGGCTCTGGGACTGGAACCGTTGAAGTTGTAATATAAGGGCCTAAACACTTACCTTTTTTTGTGGGTTCCTTTAAAGGGTTCCTTAAAGGGGTCCATAAGGGATCTATAATAGGGTTCTGTAATATAGGGGCCTAAATAATTACCAATATGATTGATAACCATAGTATAATGGGCCCCAACAACCTATTCTAATTATTCAAGTCCCTATATCATGCTTTTTCACTCACACTCTCAACTTGCTTTTCAAAATTAAGGGATCTATATGCGGCGTTGAGGGTTTAGTGTTCAGCTTGTTTGGGCGTGTTAAGGGTTTACTTGGAGGTTCATGGGTAATTATGTGAAGGGGTATAAGTAGGACAACATATTAAGGGACTTATCACCCCACTTAGAACTACCCTTGAACCTCCAAGTAGGGCTAGGGTGGTATGTTTTGGTGCTTTGGGCTTCGGGTTTTCGAAGGCGGGCACCTCGTGCTCTTGGGATGTTCCATGTTTCGGGGTGGTTCAAGGTCTAGGGTTAGAAGGGGCCCCCACCCTGTAATAGTGGTATAATAAGAATATACTAGGGCCCTAATATAATCCTTACAGTCACTATCAGGCAGCTTCTAAGTCTGGGGTTTAGGGTGTTCCTGCATGCTCGTTTCTTGAAATTATCAAGTCTTTTGGGTTTAGGGATCCGTGCATCGTCATCCAGCACAAACCCTCAACCCTAAGCCCTAAACTCGCACCCCTAAACCCTAAATCCCCTAAACCTTTCAGCCCCAAACGCTAGCCCTAAACTCGGATCCCTAAACCCTAAAACCCCTAAATCCCCTAAACCCCTAAATCCCCTAAACCCCAAGCCCTAATCTCGGACCCTCGTTTATGCTGCTGCTGCTTCCCAGAAGGGGGAGGGCCAAGGTAGAAGAGGAGAAAGTCGGAGGGGGGGGGGTTGGGGCTAGGGATTGAGGCTTTGGCGGCCAGGGTTTGGATTTTAGGCTTCAGGGTTTAGGGTGTAGGGTTTGAAGATTTAGGTTTTGAGCTTTCTTTCTTCGTACCATAATGAGTTGAACCTTGGGCCCTGCCTGAACCTCGTTTTGGGATCCGTTCTATCGCTTGGCATTTCGACCCTTGGGTTCCTTAATCAGGTTTGTGCCTTGAGCCCTAAACCCTAAATGGGAGTTTCCGAAAATAGGGGACCCTAATATAGTACCCTAAATAGTAGGATCCTTACCCCTATTTTCGGAAACTCCCAAAATCGGTTTAGGGTTTCGGGCTCAGGGCTTATGGGGCTGAGGGTTCAGGGTATCAGAACCCTAAACTCGAAAAGAGGTCACTGGAGCGTCGAGGGTCGGTGGCAATTCTGCAGCCGGAGGCGCGGACCCTAAAACCCTAAACCCTAAACCGCTAAAATCATTCAATTGATCCCTGACCCTAAGCCCTAAATGTTAAGTCAAAACTTTAAACCCTAAGCCCCTAAACCCAATATTTCGAAACCCGAAACCCCAAAGCCCCATGTAAAAGCCTGGATTTCGGAGGAGGTTTGTGGCCCCGGAATTTCTTCGTCGAGTCTTTTGCCATGCCGACCAAATAGGGGCGTTAATGACCAGAGCGGGCTCTGTACAGACTTCTTGAGACGCTTGGTGGGGTCGAAAAGAGGGTGGTCTCTAGGGCCTTACTAGCTAGAACAGCTTTGTGGTACGGCTTAACATCTTGCAAGCTGGCCCTTTACTTACGAAGGGAGTCCTGCCCTAGTTACCCATATTATTGTGGGGGTTCCTTTTAAATGGGTTTTTAGGGATTGCTATAAGGGGTATTTTGCGGGTTTAGCATAGGTAGCAGCCCAGGTAACTCGTTGCGAACCCGAAGCCCAGAACCCGAATGCACTAAACTCTGAACACCTGCGCCCTAAGCCTCTTTGTGGGAACATGATTTCAACAAAGGATCCTAAACCTCTGAACCCGTAAACCCCTGAGCCCTAAACCCTCAACCCAAACCCCTGCACCCCGAGCCTTCAACTCAAACCCTCAAACCCCCAAAGCCTTGAGCCCACAATAAAGCTCCCAAAGCTCTCTGCCCCGTAAAGCCCTTGACGCAAGACACGACAAGCTGAGCCGGGTGCAGTTTGGGGCAAGCATACTTCAAGCGCATCGTTGTTGCTGCTGTTGCCGTTCTAAATACTAAATTACAAACCCCCGCTTAAACCTACAAGCCGTGACTCTGAACGAGAAGCTTGAACCTACTAAACACCCAAGACCCCATAAACGCCATAGCCCCATAAATCCCATAAGCCCACCTTACACCCCCCAAACCCCATAAACCACAAACAAAGCCTAAACCCCATAAGCCCCTAAACCCATAAGCCCCAAAAGTCTACTACACACCCTAAACCCCACAAACCCCGAAGCTAAACCCTAAACCCTAAACCCCAAACCCCATAAACCTTAAACAAAACCTCACAAACCCCCAAACCCCCCTAAACCCCCCTAAACCCCCAAACCCCCTCAACTCCCCTAAACCCCCTAAACTCCCTCAACCCCCCACTTGGAGGGTCGGGGGACTTAGTAAGTAGGTAGGAAGTAGACTTATAAGTGCCCTAAAAGGGACCCTACTTTGGGTTATGGTACTTATAAGTCCTTAAAATAACCAGTTACTAAGTCCCCCGACCCTCCAAGCAACAACTCCCCTTCATCCGAGGCCCGCCGGAGCCCCAAGGCCCCGGCGAGGCGCCGAAAGCCGAGCCCGGGGCGAAGGACCCGGGACTTGGTCCTCTGCGGAGTTTTTTTTTTTTTTTTTTTTTTCTGGATTTTTTGATGTTTTTTTTTGGGGTGGTTTAGGTGGTTTAGGGGAGGGGGTTTTTGTTTCGGGTTAAGGGTTTAGGGTTGATGGGGGTTTAGGGGGTCTTGGGAGCAACCTGCAAACGTAGGGTTTACGGGTTTTGGGGGTCTAGGGGGGTTAGACTGAATCCTTTGCCGGATATGGTGGGGGTGCGGTTCAGGGCTCAGGGTTTGGACAAAATCCTCTGCCGGGTACAGGACGGTTCGGGGTTCAGGGTTTAGGGGTTTATGGTTAGAGTTTGGGGGTTTAGGGTTTTGGGAGTTTTTCAGGGGGGTTTTCGGTGGTAAGGGGGGTTTGGGGCTTTAGTTTGGGGTTAGGGTTCAGGGTTTAGGAGTTAATCCTTTGCCTGCAAACTTGGGGTTTAGGGTTTTGGGGTTCAGGGTTTTGGTTTTGGGGTTCTGGGGTTTAGGGGTTTGGGGTTTAGTGTTTTGCCGGGTTTGGGGGTTTGCGGTTTTTGAGCTTGGGTTTTGGGTTTCAAGTTTACTACAGCTGCTGTTGTTTTATGCCAACTGATGCGAACATTTATATGGTTAATGTGCTTGTACACCCTTACTGTTGTGTTACGTTCAGTTGTTGTGGTTGTTGCAGTGGTGGTATTGGTGGTGGTCGTGCTGGCGCTGGTGGTGGTGATGCTGGCGGTGCTGGTAGTAGTAGTGGTAGTTCTTGCTGTAGTTGCAAATTACGTAGTAGGGTTTGCGGTGTAAGTTTCTAGGGTTCAGGGCGTAGCCATTTGCGTGTAGCTTTGTATTGTTGCTGCTTCTCTGATATCGATTATGCGTACACATGATAGAAGCAACAACAAACAAGAAAAACCCTAATAAGAACACTAGCAACAACAATAACAGTGACAATCACAGTCTCAATCACAATAGCAGCAACAGTAACACTGTCGCTAGTACGAGTATGACTAACAAAAACAGTAGTTTTCGGACTAATATACTAAGACTTCTTTTTCCATCAATGTTATTACTTGTAGCATTGCTGTTATCTCCTAATTACTATCGTCATTATCAGTAACATCTTTAATGCCACTGTTCTGTCTACCACGAGGACTTATAAGTACTACTTTTAGTCTTGTTCCTGCCGATCGTGATAATATGGTTTCCAGGTTTAGGTTTCGAATCCAAAAGCCGAAGAGATTAGGCAAGCCGATGCAGTAGATAGCAGAGAGCCTCTTGCAAGTTTAGGGTATGAGGTTCAGGTTCTGGCAGAAGGCACCTGCCAACAGCCGCCTCCCCACCCGAAGCCGTGAGTCGCTTGCATCATGGCGTCAGCACCGAGGAGGCTACGAAGCCCGGCCCGATGGTTGAGGATGCGAAGGATGCCCCCTTGCATCCCAAACACCCGGTGCCTAGTGCTACCGTGGAGAGGGCTGACTGAACTAAATTAGGGCCCAGCAGGTCGTGCAGCGGCGGCTTGTCCGACCTTGGTGCTAGTGATAAGCCATAACTCATCTGGCAGACCATCTTTTGGGACACATGTTCCTGATCAACAGTATGTTCATTCGGACTCTGCTAATCATATACTATGATCATAATTGGGTGTTCGACTACATTCATAACAAGGAACCCCAGAATAGTAGGGCCTTGGGGATTTCCATTCTTACGACGACGGTGCTGCTCAGCGTGACGATGGTGATGGCGATGACGACGATGCTGCTGCTGCTGCCGCCGCCGCCACCGCTCCTGCTGCTGATGCTAGTGGCGATGAATATTCAGGTAATTTAGGTATATGTGCATGCAAGTGTGTGTGTGTGTGTGTGTGTGTATACATATATATGTATATATACATAGTTTAATTCAAACAATTTCAACAGTTACACACATAGTTAAGCGAATTAGTACATCCGTTAATACGTAGAAGCATACATATACACACGCATATACATAGGTATGTATATATATATATGTATATATATATATACACACATACAAATACATGCACATATACATCTATATGTACATATACATCTAGGCCTGTACATATATAAATGCATGCATGTATGTATGTATGTACGTACGTATGTATGTATATGTATGTATGTATGCATGCATGTATGTAGGAATGCATGTGTGTATGTATGTATGAATGAACGCATGCATGTATGCATTTCGGTATGCACATATGCACACCTTCATGTATGTGTGCATATATGTACGCATGTATGTATGTATCTATGTATGTATGTATGTATGTACGAACGCAAGTCTGCATGCATTCATGTCTGTATGTGCACATGTATGTATGTAGTGTACTGTGGCGTAATGTAATGTAGCGTCATGCCAGTTCATGTCATGTTATGCCATGTCATGTGATGCATGTATGTACGTATGTATGTATGTATGTATATGAATGACTGGCTGGCTGGATGGATGGATGGATGGATGGAAGGATGCATGGATGGATGGTTTGCATGCAAGCTTCCGGCAGGGGCTTGTAGGGTGAAGGCCGCAAAGTTTTCTCGGGTTGAGAGGAGTGGGGCATGTCTGTACAGTGCTATGAATGCTAGCTGCTAGCAGTTAGATAAATCTAACCTCCTTATTGACCTTGCCTAGCACGAACAACGGTGTTGAGGCTGTGGCCAGGCTTTGTAGTAGGCTGTGCCGCAGGTACTTGGAGGTTGATGGGTATAAGCAGGCTTTTAAGTCCTTTCATATGGGTTGTACCTATAGCTGATAACCCTACTTATGACTATCCATGAACCACCCAAGTAGGGGGAATGCCACGGATACTTGAAAGGGAGCCCCCTCTTCGAACAGAGTTTCGGCAAATCATTTGTTAGCCTCTTTCGTGTTTGGGTTTAGGGTTCGGGGTTCTCGTCTAAGTGGCGTGGTTTTTGCTCGTGCATGAGCAATCCGATGACAGATGTGGTCTGAAAAGCATGGCTGCGGCACGCTTGTGCTTTGTGAATACCCGTTTACGAAGGATTGGCAGTTTCTTTGGCCAAAGACCGAGGAAAGACTCATCTCAAGTCGGAAATCTCAGGATGAAACCTGAGTTCCCGGTCCTTGAGAAGCGTAGAAGGCCGTTTCGTGAGGCATGCCGGGTGCTCGCCTGACGTGTGGAAAAAGTCGGAAGCAGAGTTTCTTGAAGCTGGAGCCACATAGGGTCGGGGTATCAGTTTGTGCATGGTTTGTGGACTAGGGCTTAGGGCAAAGGGACTTTGGGTATGGGCTGACATGGAGGTTTTTAGTTGTAGGGTGGCTTACTTCCAGGCTTCTTGTGATTCCATCCCAAAAATCTATGGCGCTTCAATCGATGCCATCAATGCAGACACCTCACGAATACCTCACCCCCGCGTCTCCCCGCCTGCAAGCAGTGTTCGAATCCTAGCATGAACAGCCGGGGGTTCATTAATCAGGGGTCTAGATACAGACTTCAACTCCGGACTCTCAAGACCTGGTCCTAAATCTTCAAGCTGAAACCCTAGACCCCTAAAGCGGACTGTAAGCCTAACATCCTGGGCCCTAAACCCCGAACCTAAACCCCAAGACCCGAACCCTAGATCCGGCCCTAAACCTTCCGAAAATAGGGTACCCTAATATAGTACCCTAAATAGTAGCATCCTTATTATAAGGACTCCAAAATAAGGTACCCCTAATTTTCGGAAACTCCCAAATCGTAAAAGCCCTAAGCCCGTCCAGGACCGCCTTTCGGCCTCGCAATGCTTGTGGCTCCATTCAGGTTTTGTCCATTCGAAGATATCCGTGTCTGACTCAGGGTTTAGGGTTTGGGTTTAGGGGTTAAGATTCTAATCCCTCCAACCCTGCACTCTATGTAAGCCCTATAAGCCTAATCCCCAAAGGTTTTCTCTAAACCCTAGCCCGTGAAGCCCGAACACACAAAACCCCTCCACCCCGAAACTCTCAAGAATTGAATAAGTCCTGAACGCTTAGACCTTGAAATTGTCATGAGATCGCCAAGTTGTGAACTGCAGAAGAAGCTTTTGGTTTTTGGAGTTTGGCCTCAGGTTCTGGTATCCCTTAAAACCCTGGGGGATCAAAATAGCCCAAAAGCCTTATATATTATGGTCTTTGGGCCCAAAAGCCTTAATAATTAATATTTGAGTCCTTAAATCCCTAGGAAAAGTGGAGCCCAAGCCATAAACTTAAAATCTCACAGCTGGAAGCCCGGGAGGACGATGCTAGTGCCAACATCTACAAGCCTCATCTCTCGAACCCTCAACCTGAGTTTCCTAGAAATAGAGTTCATGGTTCATGTTCGTTGTAAAAAAAGTCACAGTGGAATATCTACAGCGTCATTTTCACAAGGAGTCTATGGGGATTCTAGCAGCATATTGCATACTCTCAGAAGTTCTTGCATGATCTTGCTTTGGCCTGGTTTGTCCGATGGGGAGGAAGCCGCGGCTGAGGCCTGTTGAGGGGTTAAACACCGAGTTTTAGGGGTTTCGTTGGGATTTTGGGGTTTCGGGTTTAAGGGTTTAGGGTTTGGGGGTTCAGGGTAGGGGGGGTTTGGGGGTTTATCTCGGGCTCTTTTGGGCTGTTCGCGTTCCCTCCTGAAGCCCTGAAGTCACAGGCCCTCCTGTTTTATGAGACCTCAGACCCGAATCCCTGACGGCTTGAAGACCTAGACAAGGAGGGCCCGGATCTGAAGAGCTGAGACATCAACAAGAAGAACAACCACCTGCCCTAGCCCTGGGCCCCTTTGCGGTTTCGGGTTCAGGGTTGAGGGTTTCCCAAGCGACAAGCAAGCAGCTCAAAGTAGCAAAACGTACGTTACCAACACAAAGAGGTAGAAGCAGTGACAGATGCGCGCACGCAAACGCAGAAAGAGCCCTTAACCTGCAATCCGAGCCCTAAATCTTAAGGTGTAAACAGAGAGAGGCTCCATAGTAGTTCCTTTTTGGGAATTCCCTCATAGGATTCTAAATATGAACCCCTAAAAAGGAACTACTAGATGGAGCCGTAGGGTAGCGCCTAAACCCCTAAAGCCTGAATCCTGAACCCTTGAACCTCTTCTTGAAGTGCATGAGCGGAGCCCGGCACTTCCCTGAGCCCTAGATACGCATAGTATAATTGGCCCCACAACCCTATTCTAATTCATCAAGGCCCATGCATTCCAGAACCCTACTATAGATCCTTTATAAAGACCTCTGTAAAGGAGCCTTATTTTATTTATTAAGTCTGTACCAAAATTTGTCTCAGGAGTTGGATCGGCTGCGGTGCGGCGGCGGCGCTTGCAGCCGTGGCTCGACCGTGGGCGCTTCCTGCCTCGGCAACTTACGTTTGTTTTCGTTGTTTAACTAGTTAAGTGAATATATAAATAAACAGTTAGAGAATGAGTATGCAATCAAATAAACAACTACGTAAAGCAATAAATAGTCAAGTAAACACAAGTCTGTATACATATATGTATACCTATATCTTCTGCACGTAATTAAGGTGGGCCGCTTGCACTCGGACGCAAGCGGAAAGCATTCGTTTGCATCGGTTCGAAGCACGTGCAACTGGATAGAGCGAGACAGTGTCCGATATCAGCACCTAACTACCCTACGGCTCCATAGTAGTTCCTTTTTAGGGGTTCATATTTAAAATCCTATAAGGGAATCCCAAAAAGCAACTACTATGGAGCCTCTGGGTATTTGGACAGCGAGTTGCAGCAGGTTACATGGATCACCAAGCACATCAGCGTCAACAAATCATCGCCCATTTGTTCGGTGCCACAAGCACCCATAAAGATCCGTGAAAGCCCGAAACCCTAAACCCTAAACCCTGAAAGCTATCCAGACTCATGGCGTCTTGGCACTCCCGGTCGACGATTTTTTCACCTTGGCAGATCTGGACCTAGATGTTCTCGACTTTGCTGTTCGTCCTCAAGGTTCAAGAACATGAAACCGTCGTTGTTGAGATTCTTTCTCTTCTCTGGCTGCGGCAAAAACCCTCTTGCCCCCGCGTCGCGTTATTGGCAACGCGAACTCGGCATCTCCTCGCCAGCATCCGTCCGAAAAGCGAGTGAGTTTGACTCTGGGGTTTAGGGTTTTAGGGTTTTAGGGGTTTAGGGTTTTAGGGGTTTAGGGATTCGGAAAACAGTCCCTGGTTTGGGTTTCCTCGTATTAAACGTCATCATGCTCACAAGAGGTAGACAATCTTTCATTGACTTTTCAAGTGCTGTGTACGACTTTCTATGAACTACAAGTTTACACAAACTTCCCTCGCTTATTTCTAGACGCAGGACGTTTTTGAAGACAGCCAGGCCGCAAAGTACCATAACGCTGTGGAGAAAGTGAGCCGCAGTTTGATCACAGGAAAAAGCTATACCCTAAACCCTAAACCCTAAACCGTGCATCGAATTCGGAGAGCGTGCCCGTAGCATGGAAGGAAGTTGAGGCCGACGTAACCTTTGACAAGAAGACATTCAGTACCCTATTTAGGGTTTTAGGGTTTAGGGTTTTGGGATCCTCATAATAAGGAGCCCACTATTTCGGGTGCTGTATTAGGGTCCACCTGAAGAAGACCAGCGTGATGATGGCACGCCTGTCACTTGGGAGCAACGCTATCGCTGCAAGATCATAGGAGGCCAAAAGGGGTTTTCGCCTATGGGGGTTTAGTAGGGATTAGGGTTCCCATAATAGGCTTCATATTGAGGAACCCCTACCCCAAGAATCTTGAACCCCCCCTTTTGGCCTCCCATCAAAAGAGACAGTGCGGAGACTTTGGTCCTCACGAAGCGTAATCCGGCTATACTTGGAGGGTCGGGGGACTTAGACTCAGTAACTGGTTATTCTAAGGACTTATAAGTAGCATGACCCAATTCGGGTCCCTTTTAGGGTACTTATAAGTCTACTTACTACCTACTTACTAAGTCCCCCGATTCTTCAAGTAATCTGTTGCCAATGCACCGCGTCCTGGAGCAATCAGGCCGATTGGCCGCCACTTGCTCGCCGACGCATGAACCGCAATATACAGATATACAGCTTAATTACACGGATCTACCGACACACAGACAGAGATATACAACGAGAGTTTTACAAGCATATTGTATGTATGTATGTATGTATGTATGTATGTATGTATGTATGTATGTATGTATGTATGTATGTATATATATATATATACACACAGACATTTAGATGACTAGGTAGATAGGTTATCTATCTACCTCATGCACATGTATATGTATATATACATATGCAAATGTTTACCTCTCTTCTTTCCTGCACTTTGTGTTTCGTGTTTGCTAGACAACGAATTTCACATCCAGCTGTTTTGGCTCGTTGAGAAGAGTTGCATTTGTTCAGTGCCTAGGGGCTTGGGGGTTTCAGGAGCTGATCGAGCAGCCTAAACCCTGAACCCTCAACCCTGAACCCTGAACCCTAAACCCTGAACCATGAACCCTAAACCCCAAATCCTAAACCCTAAACCCTGAACTCTCAACCCTAAACCCTGAACCCCAAACCCCGAACCCTAAACCCCAAATCCTAAACCCTAAACCCTGAACTCTCAACCTTAAACCCTGAACCCCAAACGGTGTTCACGGCGTTGAGGCCTTTGGGTTTAGGATCAGCTTTGGGGGCTCCGGGTTCATGGTGACTTAAGGCTTAAATCAGGGTCTTTCGTCATTTTCGATCTTCAAAGCTTAGGGTGCAGGTTTCGAGGTTCAGGGTGAGATCGGGGGGGAGGGCCGGGGTGGGGCTTTCTTGAAAAATGACCAACATCATGCCTTAGGGCTCCTTGTCATAGTTATAGCATGACGCTGAACCCGAAACCCTTAGCCTTAATCCCTAGTCCTTCGCAGCATGAGGATGAAACTCCAGACCCGTAGCCCGAAACAGGCAGCGGAGTAAGAGAATTCCCCCAAAGTCCTTGCATGATCATACTGTCATATGTCCGCAACACTCGTCCCATAATGCCCGTATATGACCAAGGTTGGCGGTGCGCACCATGGGTGGACGCTTGTATCACAAGTCGTTGTTGTTGGGTCCTTTTCGGGCGGGGACCAGCAGCCTCCGCCACTCAAAGTCGTAGAATCTGAGATGCACCACATTGCATCACCCTAAATCCCAAACCTTAAACTTAACATCCTAAGCCCGGCAGCCGGGGACACAGTGGGATGTGTAAGGATGGGCGGCTTTGGCATGTACACGCTTCTCTGGTTCCCCACTTTACGGCATTCGTGTGCGTGATCACAGCAGCAGCGGTCGTTCGTTGTCGGCGTCCTCGTCATCCTCCCTGGAACCTGAAGATTGTACGTCGTTAAGGAGAATCAAGGCTAGGCTTCTTGGGGTAATATAGGGGCCTAAATAATTACCTATAATATTGTGGGGGTTCCTTAATATGATTATAGTATAATAGGCCCAAAACCCCTATTCTAATTATTAAGGCCCCTATATTACGGTACACAGGTACCCTGTAAAGAACCTTCAATCTTACTCATGCTCGTCCTGGCTCTGTGCAGCAGTTCCCGGACCTGTGCAGCTTTTGCGTCGTCCTGCCTACTGAGACTTTTGACAACCGGATCCTTGTTCTTGTCACCTGCGGCATCCTGCAGCATCCTACCCCGAATGTCGCATCCCAATCTCCTTGTGGGTAGTTGTCAAAATTCGGGTAAGTTTTGGCTACCATTAATATTATGTGCCGTATTAAAACAAGGACCCCAAAAGGGACCCTATTTTTGACAACCACCCTCGTGAGCCTAAACTTCAGGTCCGATCATGGGCCAGTTTAAGTACCTTGGAGGGGCACGAGCAGGCCCGACTGTAGGCGTGTGCGCAGCAGTGTCGGCAGAGCCATGTCAGTGGCTGCATGTGGAGGCTCCTGGAAACCCCGAAACAGACAGAGGAAGTGATACATAGCTCCTACAGAAGCAATGCTGCGAGCAGCTATGTTCGATTCACATCAGTGTTTGTCTGTGCTACGGTCGTACTATGCTGAGTTGGGGGGCTTTAGGCCAAGCTCGGTGTATGCACAAAGGCCATCGAAGATAGTGTCTCTAGACCCATCCCAAAATACTATGAACCCGACTCCTTAAGCCTAAGCCTTACTCCCTCAACCTGTTAATGCTGCACCAAAAGCACACTGAACCCCGAAACCGAAACTCGCAGAGTGCGAACCGATCGGTTTTAGGAGCTCTGCCTGCTGACAGGTGACGGAACCATCTATGGCATTCCGGGCCACGCGAAGCAAGTCTTGCGCAGCTTCGCTTCGTTCGGTTTCCGTAAGTCCTCGACCGGCCATTCCTACATGGGGGTTTCCGAAAATAGGGGACCCTAATATAGTACCCTAAATAGTAATAGTAGAATCCTTATTATAAAGACCCCAGAATGGGACACCCCTAATTTTCGGAAACTCCCACATGAGCCCCAACATCGTGCAGGGAACACCGGGGCCGCCAAAGCGTCGGTGAAGCGCAGGCCTCATATGCCAAACCAAACATCCGAACCACTTCCTCAATGCCCAAGCTTGCATGAAAACATCAAGGGTTTAGGGTTTAGGATTTAGGGTGATTTGTCGTCCTAACCCTCGGCCCTAAGATATGTCCCTCCTCTTAAGCTCTGCACCACGAGGCTTTAATTCTCACGATCCATTCGCCCGCTTGAGATCTTTTAACGCCTGCCGAAGCTCCAATTCCATTTACCCTGAAACAGAAAGGCTGTCACAGGACCTCACTGTCGTGTATGTAATTTCTACGATACTTATCATAGGAACCCCCTCAGCCAACCATTCGAAGCCCTCGTAACGATTCCGGTAAGTCCTTGGAAACCCTTTTAAGAAATCCCCTATCTGGGTCCTGGAGGGCCATTCTTGAATACACTGTTCTGACCTGTTCCTTGTATGAAACACCAGTCTATTCCATTTTCTTCCTGGTTATTTCAAAGTCCAGCTACAGCCTACACCCTCTCAGCTGTGTGCACACCCTCGGCCCGTCCACCATCCTTGTAAGCCGTTTAGAAACCCTTTTAGCAACCCTATGCGCACCCTAGATAGGCCTGTATAAGACACGGAACCCACAAAGATCAACCAAGACCCCATGAAGTCGTCGAAACCCTACAAGAAGCAACCGGGTAAGTACGTAGCCCTAGAAACTGCCTTCAACATCCTAAACCCTAAACCCTAAACCCGAAACCCTAAATCCCAAACCCTAAACCCTAAACCCTAAATCTAAAACCCTATAAACCCTAAACCCGAAACCAAGAACCCAAGCCCAGGCATAACGCCCTCGACTGGAGAGATCCGGCATATCGGACCCAGGCACTGGCCGGCAAGCCAAGGGTTTAGGGTTTAGGGTTTAGGGTTCAGGGTTTAGGGTTTAGGGTTTAGGGTTCAGGGTTTAGGGTTTAGGGCACCGGCAGACGACAGGAGTCGTGATCTACCGGTTTCAGCCCAGACCAGTCTGTTGTTGAAGATGTTCCCTCGCCACTCGCCCTTGCTTAACCACCTCGATGTGTTCAAAACCTAGGCCTTAGGCCGCAGCACAGACTGTTTTTTTTGTGTTTCCGGCTTGTAAACCTACTCAACAACCCAAAGCTCTGCATCCTGAAAGTGCTGCACCTGCCATGAAATCCTAAGAGGCCTCTCGCCACATAGGGCGCGCGTGAACATCCCGTTGCTGCGTTGTTTGTTTGTATGGGGTTTCTGAGAAATTGGGGTCCTTCTGTGGGGGAAGCTCTAGCTTGACCCGCTTATGGTAGCCTTGAGGCTTAGGTTTTGTGTTTGCGTGCTGCTCTCTTCTTCTCAAGTTGTCCTTTTTGCAGTACCTCGGAGAGGAGGGGAGTTTGAGGATGCGGGGATTTCGGATCTTTGCAGAGGTTGGTCGATGCCTTTTAAAAGCCTGAAGTCCCAATTTCAAGTCTCAAACGCTGAAGCCAATCCCCGTGAAGTCCTAAATCTTCAAGTCCAACATGAAGTCCTCAAGAACCAATATGTCCTAGCCCCTATACCCTGAACCCGAACCGCCAGCAGCAGGATGGACGGCAAATTCAAGTGGCTTAGGGGCGTCCTTGCTGGAGACGGCTGCGACTTGGACACTTCCATCCGGGGCTTCGGGGGACATCAATCCAAGGACAAAGGTTATCATGATTCCAGCGCAGTTCATAGTTGTAGATAGAAAAAGATTAGCACCGTGACTTTCTCAAGCCTATTTCGAAGACACTCCACAGCTAAGAGAAAGCATCTCGGGCACACCCGCACACACACACACACGCACGTTGGACGGCCCGAATTTCGGGAAACGCGTTCCGTGAAGCCTGAACTCCACACCCACAAGTGTTGGAAGTCTGAATCCCTGAAGCCCCAAAGTCCTTGCTTTGTTTGAACGCTTTTGTGTAACAGTATATTCGGAAATCTAAGGAATAATATCGGTTTGCGGTTCCTTGACTTCAGGCATCTATGGCATCCCTTCCCATGCCGACACTGTGCTGAAGATCGTTCCCAGCACAGGACACAAGCAGTCTTAGCCACAGGTTACATTGGATGCTGCTACAAGCAAAATCAAATACTACTTGCGCTAAGAAGTCTCATAACAAGAATTCGAATAGCACTATGGATAGTATGAGCAGTAGTAACGAGAACAATAACTGTAGCAATGGCCATGATCATGATTTAAATGTTCGTGCTACTACCATCATTTGTTCATGTTGTTCATGCTTTAGTACGAGCTGTTCGTCCTCCTGTGGCTAGAAGAAAAACTGCAGATCACGGCTCCAGCTGGTCTGAATCCAGACTTCCAGTTTGCCTTGGTTAGATTTGGGAGTTTCCGAATCTTAGGGGTACCTTATTTTGGGGGTCCTTATGATATGATGAGGATCCCACTATTTAGGGTACTATACTAGGGTCTCCGTTTTGCGGAAACTCCTATTCAGGGGTTGGGGTTTAAGACATGTGCAGTAGCAGGTGCAGTACAATACACGCATGCAGCAGAGTGGTACAAAGCGCTCGTCTTGGCTTCAACGGCAACACTTTGCGAGCCCGAGGGGGCTTGGTAAGTGGGGCTCTGATTTGGGTGGCTACACTCATAGCTCGTTATAAGCCTATGCTCGTAAAGTCTTTGCTTGCTTCAAGTAGCCCTGCCCCATGAGCCTCAAGCCCTCAAACGGCGCGTGCTCAAACTCCAAGTGCCAAGTGCCAAATCCAACGCCCTAAACGCCCGAAGCCGGAAATCCAACCCCCAAACCCCAAAGCCCCAAAGCCCCAAAACCCTGAAGCCTGAAACCTCGAGCACTGAACCCAAACCCTGCAACCCCCAAACCCTGAAACCTAAAGCCAAGACCGCGGGGCAGGAGAGGTACTTCAGCTTGGGCACGTGCCTAGCGGCCGATGGAAGCCGCTTGGCTGCTGTAGGAGCCGAAAGGGGCTTGGGCTCCTTTAAGAGATCCATAAGGTTTGGGGTTTAGGGATTCCTTTAAGGGATCTACAGGGTTTAGGGTTTCGGGATTATGCCCGGAGACTCCTTTATCACTTAATTAGGGATTTAAAGTTTATGGTTCTGGGGTAGTTTTCTATCGGGGTATGGGTATGAGAAGGGAGGGTTCTCTGAGGCATCTAGCAAATCGTCGAAGTGACGAAGTTTTTGTAGGGCATGTTATGATCGTGACCGGTCGTAACAGCGCATGTTGCAGTTCTGCGAGCACCAGCACGATACTGAAGCCGACTGCGGAGGTGGCACGGCGGTGTGCTGGGCACGGATGGTGCGATCTACGGCATCCCTTGCAATGCCAGGGCCACGGCATGATCGCAGCGAGTGATTTTGGTCGGAAGTCACAGGTTTGGGGCACATACAGCCGAAGCCCGACCCACCCCAAACTTAATGTAAGGGCCTCAATAAGTCGACTAGGGTTTCGGGCTCCTTCGAGTAAAACTGCACTCAGGAACCGTGAGGAGTCATATGGGTGGTTGTCGAAATTAAGGTCCCTTTTTGGGTCCTTCCTCGAATACGGCACTAGGGTGCCCAAGAAAAGGGGCCATAATTTCGACAACTACCCATATTGGTAATTAACCCTGAATCGCAAGAAGCCTTCGTCCTTCCACGAGGCTCGAGGGGTGCTCAAGATCGTGCCGGAGACTGGTGAGGTCCGGTCTTGCGGCGTTTAGGACCGAAGCTTAGGGTTCAGGGTTTATAGGGTTTAGGGGCCTAGGATTCAGGGCTTATAGGGGTTTAAGGTTTAGGGTTCGGATCGAAAGGCCACTCAGGAATTGTGGGCTTAGCAGTGGGGGCTTAGGCCATTTCGGTTTAGGTTTTAGGGCTTTCGAGGCGGCGCGGGTCCAGGGCTTTGGGTTCCGGTGGCCTGATCAGTCATAGGGACTCTTCGCGGGGTAGGGGGAGAGGTAGGTGACTATACTGTATACATGAAGGCCCCCTGCCCCCGCTAGCATCCCTATGAATCAGGTGAGCATTCTTGGAGACCTTCCCGAGGGCCCCAACAAGTGGTACGGCACCTCGGCGAGCGATATGGGAATGATGACGCTACGGATGGGGGGGATAGCAGTCTTGCAATGGTCATAAGTGTAGCAAGACGGTTCGGTACACGCAATGATCTCACCATGGCGCAAGAGCAGGCGTGTCATCACTAGCAAAGCGAAAGTAAGACGGAAAGGAGCAGCGGCAATAGAAACTGTTGTAACCCTGTTTTAGTCATAGCAGCAACAAAACCCCAAGCCATTGCCCTACGCCGTGCGCAGAATGCCAAAAAGAGTACGGGAGATCTTGGTCGTCGCCGCTGCCTCTACGTCTACATCTACCTCTAAGAATAATAGCAAGAATAAGAAGAGTAATAACAAGAAGAATTATAAAAGGCACTTCCACTACCGCCCCACAACAACTACCATTTCCACTGCCAGTACTAATGAAGCCCTCTCGAGCCTTCTACAAAATCTGACGTTTCACCTAGGGCTTGTTTACACAGGGATGTTGGGGTCGTCAGGCTGTGAGGTTTGAGGAATGGCTGCTTTGAGGTGGGCTGCCGGGCGACGACGGCGCCATCTATGGCATCCCTTACAATGCTCGGCAGGTGTTGAAGACTCTTGGTGCTCACTACATGCATGCATGCATGACTGCATCGGCATGCCCAATGTGCGTGAACATCCGTGGGCTGATTGTTAGGTAATCTTCACATAGAGCAGAAATTGAGAACTGACACAAGGTTTTAAAGTTCCGCCTAAACCCTACACCCCAAAATCATTCGACGAAGAGAGAAGGAGCAGAGATCAGGCTTGTGTCTCGGGAGTTTCAGGGAATAGGGGACCTTTATGTAGCCTACAGTATAGGATCCTGATTACAAGGGCCCCTGAATAAGAGACGCAGACTTTCCCAAAATTGTGTAACATGCCCAAAAGCTTTAAACCGCACCCTTAGCACTGAACCCCTGAACCCCTAAACCCCTGAACCCCTAAACCTCTAAACCCCTGGAGCCCCAACAACCCTAAGCCCCAGAACCCCGGAGCCCCACTTCGAGGATCGTGCCGGAGACCGGCGAGGTCTCGACCATGGGCTCCTTGCCCGAGGGCAAATGGAAGTGGCATGGTGGCCCGGTGCTGATGAGAGGTCTTAACATGGGGGCCTACTATAGGGGCCCAAAGTATTACCAATACTGTTTTGGGGGTTTCTTAGAGGGTCCCAAAACCCTATTCGAATCATTTAGGCCCCTATATTAGCGACATGATTGTTTTGGGCTCCTTCTTATACTTACATCATACTATACAGCTACCAACATCCTCGTTGCTTCAGTTGCTCTTACTGCAAGAATGGTGGACGTGGCTTTTGGCATTGAAGGGCCGTTTGCACCGAACCCTAGACGCAGATAAGACTGAAAGCCACCACAACGGACACAGGAGCTGCGGGTACTACAGGGGCACATGAAACTAAACCCTAAACTTTATGTACCCTAAGTCCTCAATCCTATGCACTCGATCCAGGTGGCGTAGTCGGCCCGGACGGTGCAGTATATGGGATCCCCTCTCATGCGCGCAGCGAACCTCGACAGCAACAGTTCAGCCACGCTGCAGGTTCATGTCTCGTCCCTTTTTGGGCCTGGGAACTACTATAGGGGCCTCAGTAGTTACCTGTACTATTTTGGGGGTTCCTTTTTATAAGTATAGTATAATGGGGCCCGAAACCTTATTCTAAGTATTAAGGCCCCTACATTATAGGCCCGTCGCAGGAAACCAGTGGCACATAACCCTTATGGAGGAAGCTGATCCCTGACCGTCGTACCTACTCCCAAAGAGCTACTTGGAGTTTCATGGTTAGTTATGAGTAGGGTTATAAGTAGGATGACTATAGTTATAACCCATATGCAGGGACTTATAACCCCACTTCTAACTAGCATGAACCCTAAACCCTAGACCCTTACAGAATCCCTATAGATCCCTTTAAAGGACCCCTAATAAACCACACTTCCAACCAGCCATGAATCTCCAAGTAGTTGGGCTTCGGGATGGGCAGCGGGAAGCGGCCTTGCAGAGCCAAATCTACCTACAGTCTCCGTTGTAGTTCCTTTTTGGGGTTACCTTTTAGGATCCTATCAACCTGGTTAAACCAAAAAAAGGAACTACAATGGAGACTATAGGTAGGACCCAAAGTAGGCCCTGATTCCCTCTTTTTTTAGGCTTCAGGTTCCCTTATAACTCCCTTGAAGCCAAAAAGGGCACCCGTTGTAGTCCTAGGTTACTCTTCGGTCTAGAAAAAATGTGGCAGCCGGTGTGCGATCGTCAGCCTTTCTTGCGTTCCGGGGCTGCAGGTCCTTTTGGGGTTTGCGGCCGGCAGGTTCACTCCGTCTAGGGTCCTGAGATGTCCAAGGTCTCATTTCCTTGGGAGGGTTTCGTTTAGGGACTAGGGTCGAGGGTATAGGGATGAAGGTTTAGGGTTTGGGATTGAGGGCAGTTTGGGGATCTTCTGGCATCTCATCGCCATTGCGGCAAGGGTAGTTGTGGTCACAGCACTGAAGCCTCGGAACCCTGGATCTATACACCTTAAACCTTTAACCGGAAGCTTCTTTTGGAGCCCTTGCTCTTCATGTGAACTGCAGAGAAGCGCTCTGAGGTGCTGAAGATCGTCCCAAAGACAGGCAGTGCCGGGAAGCTCGTGCATCATCTAAGCTCTGGGCTCGAGACGCTTAGCGGAAAGCTCCAACCCTCCGCCCAGAACCCGAAACCCCCACAGTGGTGTCCAGCGAAACGGGGCACATCAATCTAGATCAGCTCCCCCTCCAAATTCGAGACCCGGGATCCTACACCGATGTGTGTCCGCCGTGCAGCATTCACTTGGGGGCTTGATACATCGTCCACTGACTTCAAGACGTGTTCCTTAGCAGCTGTAGCAAAGCGTTCCCGCTTCATTTCTACGAAAGCTGAGCCCCAACTAGGCCTTTTGGGTCCACCCCGGACAGCGCCACCACGCGTGAAGGCGAAGTGTCGCTACTCGGGGATTTTACCTCGATGCCCTACAAGTCCCCTGGCTATCCGAACTTGGGAGGTAATATAGAAGCAAAAAATGGCCAGTAGCAATGTTATTACTTGATGAGCCCTTCTTACAAATACAAGCATAATATCACCCAAAACCACCCTACTCATTACGGCACCTGCGCTGCTGATCCCTGGTTAACGGTGGAGTGACTGTTGTTAAGGGCTCTGGCTCACGGTTTAGGGGTTTGAGGGTTTCACGTTCGGAGTAAACGGGTCTAGAGGTCCGAATCTCTTATAGCTTCCAGCGGCAAGAATTGTAGTTTATCATAGTATACTACAGTCTACTATACAGTACCTTATAGTATACGAAAGTAAGGATCCGTTTATCATAGTATACTACAGTCTACTATACAGTATCGTGTAGTATGCGAAAGCAAGGATCTCCGACGCATGTAGAAGCCTCATGGCTTCCCAACAATACGACAGTGCTGACCATGGTGACATGTAGAAGTGAAAGTAGCGCTGGCAATGGCAGTGATGATGGGAATGGTACCAGTTCTAGCAAAACTGTCATGGAGTAGGATTATTCGCTAGACCCTAAACCCTAAACCCCTAAACCCTAAACCCTAAACCCCTAAACCCTAAACCCCTAAACCCTAAACCCCTAAACCCTAAACCCCCAAACCCCAAACCCCTAAACCCTAAACCCCTAAACCCCTAAACCCCTTAAGCCTAGGATACTGCGCTAAGACTGTGAACTTCCTGGCAAAGACTTCAGTGAAGAGGGGTTTCAGGGGCGGGAGCTTTCATGAAGGTTCTGAAGGCGCCCATTTGGGAGTTTCCGAAAACAGGGGGACCCTAATATAGTAGCCTAAGCAGTAGGATCCGTATTATAAGGGCCCCATAAGGTACCCAGAGTTTCGGAAACTCCCATTTTAAGCATGGCATAGCCGGAGTCTCAACTGCTAGGCAAGATGCCTAAGCAACTCAAAGACTCCTAAGGTTGTAATATAGTGTCTGAATATTTGCCTATACTATTTTTGGGGTTCCGTATTGTACTTAGAGTAATATTATGGCCCTTTCCAGTTGATCTAGTGGGTCTAACGGCCTAACAGGTACCTTCAGTGAGAAGTGTCTTCTGGAAATGCACAACTTAGCCAGATGAGTCGTTCTTGATCACACCCCTCAAGGGGTCCTGACATGCCCGGCGAAATGAGTTTCTGATATCGCTAGTAATTGCAATAAGAACAATTTTCGGCAGCATCTATTCGCGCAATAAAACCAACACTAGCGAGAATGCCATTGTCATATGTTTATCGTTTGTTTTCAGGAATCTCACCTTACTACTGATATGATTACAAGAAGTCTTATGAATAACGCTACGACAGAGATGACTCAGGATTCCGAACGGTTGCAGGCAGCTGCAGAGAGGGAAGCCAAGAAGACCACAAAAGCAAACGGAAGTGCAAGGTGATGCCGAGGGCAGTGTAGCAAAGTAGTATGGTATTGTATAGTCTATCATAGTATGTTATAGTATGATATTATACTAATTATCCCATAGTTTACTCTAGTATCGTATGTAGCCACATACAGGCAGCTCGAGCATATACGTGCATAAAAGTATCACCTACGATGCTCACTTGCGGTGGAAACAAGAGCAAATTACATCCAGGTGGGGCGGCGGCGCTGCGTCGGACGGCGCTGTGTGTCCTGACAGCGCTGGTGAAGTAGCCATGAGGAGCTCAGGTAATGGAGCGGCCTTAATGATTACTGTAACGTTCCTTCAAAGACTGTAAGGGCTCTTAGTTATAAGGATTTAAGTATAGGGCCGTCATTAACTTCCTATACTATCTTGAGGGCCCCCTATTATAGTTATAGTATAATGGGCCCCAAAACCATTTTCTAATTATTAAGGCCCCTTTTTCTTATCGTGCGAATACCAGGTCTGCCGGTCAGCTCAGTATAGTACCAGGACTCAGCATGAGGACTGTCGTCGTCAGTGTTACCATCATCATCACCAACGTTCTCATTATCATCAGTATCATCAGCATCATCATCAGGAGGGCCATTGTCATCATCATCATCGTCGTCGTTGCCAACACCTGGATCGGGCATCACCATCGTGAAAGAGGCAGCTGGAGGAGGAGCAGGAGGAGTAGGAGTAGGAGTAGGGGGTGGCAGTGCGAGTCGGAGTAGGCTTTGCGTAGGAGTAGGACTAGTGGTAGCGGTAGCAGCAGTGGTATACAGTGCTGGTGGCGGTGGCGGCAGTGGTCGAATTAGTCGTCGTCATTGTCGTAGTGGTAACTGCCGTGGCAGCAAGCAGCAGTTGTCGTGGTGGCCGTGGTACTTGTAGTTGTGGTGGTAATTATTGTGTTGTGAAAGAGGTAGTGACATAGTGATAGCGTCATCGTGCCAGCAACGTTGGTACTGCAGTGCTTCTAGTATAAATTCTACCAGTAATATGTAATAGCCAGAAGCTGTTGTTGTCATTATAGTATTGGCCCCGATCTTCCTACAAACCTCTGTGGAAAGACTGGCGCTGTCTATCGTGGGTACTGTCCCTTCTCTGTAGCAGCTGTATGATATGTCTAGTATAATTATGCATAGCCCTTCTTTTTTACGACCCTAATTGAGACTGTGGAAGGGTGGGGGCAGTACCCAATGTCTATCTGTGAACTGCAATTCAGTATGGTATATCCTGGCACATTATAGTACATCGTAGTCTATGATAGTATGCTATACTATGCTACAGTATGTCGTAGTATGTTATAGTATGTATTCTAGTACATTATCGCATATCACAGCACAGTCTATTGTATCATAGCATGTTGTACTATATTATCGCAGCTTATAGTACATTTTTGTATGTTTGAGATCTGCTAACGTTCCGTGCCCCGGTATAAAGGACGCAATGTACATTTTGATGATGCAGTAGTAAGACTCAATAAGAGGAGTTACAGTGTGCTTTTGCTCTTAGCCAAGAACTCGCTACGATTAGAAGCGCAAATCTGTGCTGAATTATTATTCGCGAGGTTTACCAGCAACCCAGCCCTACCCCCAGATGCCAGATGTGCTGCATCCAACAAAGGTATGGTTTTCCTAGCAACCATGTCTCCTGGCTGCAGACATGGGTACTTACGGGTTTAGGGTTTAGAGTTACTTCATCATGGGTCCTTCCTGGCAAACTGGCGATGGTGGTAGAAGTTCCATCTGGAACAACCCTAAACCCTAAAACGTCTAGGGCCTTCAATGTTGAGAGCAGACCGACAGACCCAAAACCGCCAGGAGCTAAACATCCAGGGGGACGCGGAGCTTGCTAGGATGTCGGACTTCGACGCAGTTGGGCTATACAGTACTTGGAGGTTCATTGATTCATGGGTAGTTATAAGTAGGGTTATAAGTACGCAGGATAACTCTAGTTATAACGCGTATTGAGAACCCATATCTCCACGTAGAACTACCCATGAACCTCCAAGTACGGGTCCAGAACATCTGAGTTTGTTTCGTACGGGACCAGGCTTCAGATTTCTGCGTTTAGGTTTCGGGAAGAGTGCGGCGTTCGGCATGCCGGGTCGAATTCAGCGTTGTCATCGTCATCATCATCCCGCTTCTCATCATCATCATCATCATCAGTCCCATCGAAGTCAACCTTAGCATCATCATTGGTATCATGTCCAGCAACATCCATGTATTCTGCAGCCTATTCTCTACCAGCCATCATCGTAACCATCACCGTAGTGATCATCTGACCCACCTAGCTGAAAGAAAATCCGCTCCTAAACCCTACAGTAAAAGCCAGAAAGTTGGAATACGATTATCCTAAACCCTTTATGGTAAATTATAGGGTATCCTACCCTGGAACCATATTCCAACTTTCTGGAGTTCCTTTTAAGCCCGTACACTCGTAACGCTCTTCAGGCCTCGAGCCAGGCCTTGACTGGGGAAGCCTAAGAGGGGGCTTACAGTAGGGTTTAGGGTTTTTGGGTTAGGGTTGGTTTAGGACCCGTTTTAAAGCCAGCATCTCCAATAAGATTAATCAAAGGTCTATTGCTTTGCGGATCACCTGAATCCTAAACTCCTGAAGGTTCAGGACACGACCATCACTTCCAAGAGAGTCCCTAAACCCTAAACCCTAAACCCTAAGCCCTAAACCCTAAACCCTAAACCCTAAGCCCTAAACCCTAAACCCTAAGCCCTAAGTCCTAAACCCTAAACCCTAAACCGTGGAGGGGTGCTGGTCCGTTCATCTTTCGTCCCTGCACCCTCACCCTAGGCCCGGATTTCTGAACCCTAGGCCCGGATCTTGGAACCCTAAACCCGAAACCGTCGCTTGGCGGAGTGGAGAAAGGTCAGTGCACTTTAAAAAAACCCGAAACCCGAAACCCCTGAACCTTGAGCTTTAAGCCCGAAACTCTCCCGAAACTCTCCAAAACGGACCGAGGATGCCGTGTTGAAGATCAACACTACTACCGAGGAGGTCTCGCTGCTGGACCTTTGGGGTGCCAACATGCCGGGCTCTAGGGTTTAGGGGTTCAGGGTTAGGGGTTCAGGGTTTGGGGTTTACAGTTCAGGGATTTAGGGTTTGAGGTTTAGGGTTTGAGGGTTCGGGGTTTAGAGTTTAAGGATTTAGAGTTTAGGGCTTTAGGGTTTGGAGTTTAGAGTTTAAGGTTTTAGAGTTTAGGGCCTTAGGGTTTGGAGTTTAGAGTTTAAGGTTTTAGAGTTTGGGGCTTTAGGGTTTGGAGTTCAGTTTTTTTTTTAGGTTTTTGGGGATTGGGTTTTTTTCTGTCTGAGCGTAGGAGGGTTCGGGTCAGGGGCCTCCGGGGTTCACGGGGAGCAGAGACTCCAACATCCCAAAATAGATGATTTAAGGAATATTCCCTAGTTGCGGAATATTCCTTAAATTAGAGTAGGATCCCTAACATGATTTAAGGAACATTCCCTAGTTACGGAATACTTCCTTAAATTAGAGTAGGATCCCTAACATGATTTGAGGACTATTCCCTAGTTACGGAATACTTCCTTAAATTAGAGTAGGATCCCTAACATGATTTGAGGAATATTCCCTAGTTGCGGAATACTCCTTAAATTAGAGTAGGATCCCTAACATGATTTAAGGAATATTCCCTAGCTACGGAATACTTCCTTAAATTAGAGTAGGATCCCTAACATGATTTGAGGAATATTCCCTAGTTACGGAATACTCCTTAAATTAGAGTAGGATCCCTAACATGATTTAAGGAATATTCCCTAGTTACGGAATACTCCTTAAATTAGAGTAGGATCCCTAACATGATTTAAGGAATATTCCCTAGTTACGGAATACTTCCTTAAATTAGAGTAGGATCCCTAACATGATTTAAGGAATATTCCCTAGTTACGGAATACTTCCTTAAATTAGAGTAGGATCCCCCATATGATTTAAGGAATATTCCCTTGTTACGGAATATTCCTTAAATTAGAGTAGGATCCCTAACATGATTTAAGGAATATTCCCTAGTTACGGAATACTTCCTTAAATTAGAGTAGGATCCCCCATATGATTTAAGGAATATTCCCTAGTTACGGAATATTCCTTAAATTAGAGTAGGATCCCTAACATGATTTAAGGAATATTCCCTAGTTACGGAATATTCCTTAAAATAAGAGTAGGATCCCTAACATGATTTAAGGAATATTCCTTAAATTGGGGTAGGATCCCTAACATGATTTAAGGAATATTCCTTCATTTCAAGGATATTGGAGTCTCTGGGCCGGGAGCACCGAAAAGAAGTTGGAAAGCTGGCAACAGGATGTTTAGTGCTAGCCTTCCCTCGAGTAGGGCAAGAGGGCAGCAAGTTCACCACCATAGGTTAGAAGGGGCCCCCACCCTGTAATAGTGGTATAATAGGTATATAATAGGGCCCAAATATAATCCTTATAGTCACTATTACAGGGTGGGGGCAGCTTCTAAACCATAGGGTTTGGGGTTTAGAGTTTCCAGGTTTCCGGGTTTCTGGGTTTGGGGTTTCCGGGTTTCGGGGGTCTGGGCCGAGTTCACATTGAAGGTTCTTTACGGTACATGCATGCATACATATGTACTTGCATGCATATATATATATATATACATATACATATGCGTACACATACACACAGAGGTCTCTCTCTCTCCCTCTCTCTGCCTTCTCCCGAAGTTTGTACGTTCGAATGCATCCCCCAATTGGCACTCCTGAGATAAGTTTTTTGTGTAGGGCTGTTGACTCTTCGGGGGTTAGAGTCTAAGACCTTACGATTGAGCTCAAGAGTTTCGAGCATCGTATCCTTGAAGCTCAAAGCATCGTTCAACGAAGTTTCGCCATTTCACTGGTGCAGCGCTAAATATCCCGAACCCCAAATGCCAAACCCTGGACTTTTTGGTCTGGAGGAGGCCTTAAAGCCCTAAACCCTATACCGTCGTAAAGCCCGAACCCATCTAAACCCCCTATGCCGAAAGTCTTACTTGTGATCACTCTTCAAAGTTTCGGCTTTGACCGAAATCTCGCCATCCTATTGTTGGCCCTATATGATGTTTTTTCTACTTAGCTTCATATGGTGTGTTAAGTGGGTTTCAAACTTGTTTAACACTAAAAAACGTCTAGAGAATTAGTAACTAAGGCCTGGCCCATGTATTGGCTGCTTTTGGTACGCTTCAATGGGCGATCGATAGTCCGGGAACAACAATATTGACATGGGGTCAAAGCATTGCAAAAATGCTTACCCAGCAAATCCTAAAAGAACCCGAAACCCTAAAAATCCGAAGCCCCAACCCTAAACCCTAAACCCTATGAGGACGAAAAAGATCCCCTGCCACATGCCCCCCCAAATCATTCCGCCCCCGCAGGACGGGTTCCGCCAACCTGGCAACTCGAAATGGCAAGGAGGACTCATCCGGACATGTGGGTTGAGGGCTTAGAGTTTAGCGGTTTAGGGCTTCAGGATTTCGGGTTTGGGGGTTTTCGGGCTCTGGGTTTCCAACCCCTGTACGAATCGCCATCTGTTGCGATGTTGCAATGTAGTATTCCCAGGATATGCTTTTGTCCATGTTACCGAAGTCCTACACCACAAACCCTAAATCCCAAACCCTTCGACCATCGTTGTATTACCGGTGTGCTCGATGACTCCATGATAGGAATCGAAGGGGTTGAGGGGTTTCGGGGGTTTAGGCTTGCGGCTTTGTGGGCTTGCGGCCTTCGGTATTTAGGCTTGATGTGCAGGATCTTGTCTTGCAGAGGTTCAAACAGGGGTGAGTAGTTTTATCCTCTTCTTCTTCATCATCTACCTTCATCGCAGCATACCCGATATCTACACACTCCGTTGCAGTTGGAGCACTAAATCTGCCAAAACAAGAGCGAGGGGTATGGGGCATGGTAAATCTTTCGGAGCCTTGATAGCATCTCCTTGCTGTCTCATGTCCCCAACGAGATAGCAAGTCTTTAGCATTGACAAAGCATGGCGGTTTCCATGGTCTTGCTGCTGTGCGCTACTTTCGTTGTTTCTTTCTACTTCTCTTGTTGTTCTAACTGCTATTCTTATACCCACGGTTGCTTCGGACAGCGCCATTATGTGCAAAGGTTAGACAGCTGGTAATCAGCATGACGCAGGCTGCATGCTCTAGCGCTTGGTGCCGTGTAGTTCTGCGCTTTCCGTAGGCACGCAAGAGGTCGCTTTCTAAGTTGTAGGTTCCGCAGGTCCAAAAGTAAACGTGTTTCGAGGTCTCGCAGCCAAGAGCCGTCGAGCCTTTCGTGCAGACAATCCTGTGGAGCTTGTGGACGTTTAGGGCTTAGGGTTAGGCTGAGCAGTTTGCATATTAGCATCGTCGCCCTACATGGCAGGAATGCGGGCCAAAGACGGTGCGATATATGTGGCATGGCAGCACAGTCCCTAGCCAAATTGCCCCTATCAGCCCCAATTATCACCGAAACTGGGTCATAGCAGCCCTACACAAACCGTACAGCAAACCTCTGTAGTGGCCTTCTTCTTGCCGTTGGTTAGTAGGGCATGGAGGAATGGGGTACGGTTATAACTACTATTACTACCATTCTTCCATTCCCTCCTAACCAAAGGTAAGTCTTGTCATCATCATTACTGTATCCTTGTGACACTCTGTCCTGGGCATGACTGGGTAGCAGCCAGAAGGTTTCTGCGAGAATTTCGGTGAGGTGCCTCTCAGAGAAGCCGTGAGGACAAGGAAGTCCCGTGAGGTTGTTAGTTTAAGGTTTTGGGTTTAAGGTTTAGGGTTTCGTCGGATTCAAGGTTCAAGGTTGTAATTTGTGCACGTGTGAAGTATCACGTTGTGTGTATGGCATTGTGGCACAAGTGCTCTAGCAGGAAAAAGGTGTAGCTACCTAATGGTATCGTGCGCTACTTGCTAACACTTGGACGGGTTATTATCAGTGCGTGTGTGCAGTGGTTTACAACAACTATAGGTTATCAGCCGTATAGCCTACGGCCTGGTCACAACTGGTTGGTTACAATACAATCAATCAGCGCATGAGCGAACCGGAACTTATTCCTGCAAGTATGGATACAGTTACAAGCACCGTGAACCCTTTTCAGCCCCCGGTCACGGGTGGCCATACAGGGAGCGGCGCCCCCGGCTTAGTTTTCCCGGCACCAGCCTCAGTCCAACAATTCAACGTCTTCGCACCACAGTATAGTGTCGAAGTACACGTTAACCAGATCAGACTGGAAGTCGGAGAACTAGAGGCTCAGGCAGAAGCTAGACACAGGCAACACATGCTGACCTATCAAGAAGCATCCGCAATTCACACAGCTGACTTGGAGCACAGAGCAGAACGAAACCACCTTGAAGTGGTGGCAGAATTGCAAGCAGCCTTGGCACAAAGCGAGTTCAAGGCGGCAAATCGCGAAAGGCTCCTGTTGTCGGAAATGACTTTAAGTCAGGCGCATTCCTATGACGAAGATCAAAGGTTGCGTCAAGAGCTAGCGGAACTTCAACAAAGCCGAATCACAGACGCATTGGATCAACATCTGGCGGAATCACGCTTTGCACAGAACCTCGAAGAACAGGCGAGACGGCACGTCGAGAATTCCCAGGAAGTCATGGTTGAACAGTTCCAAGCACACTTTGAGTTGTTTAGGAACAGGCAGAAAGAAGAGTATGAGGCGTCCCTTGCTGTATGTAGGGAACAGAACGAAGAGCTTCAGGACAGGTTGGATTCTGCGGAAACTGCACTAGAGAAGGTCTTGGATCAGTACAACCCAGCTACTCCAAAGAGTCAGCCAATGCCTGCTCCAAGCACCCCTGCTGGTCCCTCTGTTGTCCCCAAAGCTCCTCAAGCGCCCATGTTCTCAATGCCGAACGTAATCCCCCAGGGTGCCAGATGTCTGTTCGAGTCAATGAATCCAGGAGGTTTGAATGCTCAGTCCATTCCGTCTGCAACAGCATCTTCAATCCCCAAGGCAGGACCTTCCCAGGCAGCGCCAGGAACAGCGGCCCCTCCAGCGGCCGATTCCGGCACGCCAGGGACGGAGGCTTTCAACACAGGTCTCCTAGAGACCCAAATGGCAATTCTTCAAAGCCTAAGAACCTTAAGGGGTGAGAGCAAAGTCGATGCTGACAAACCCAAAGTGAAAGAAGCAGAGTCCATCAACCTTCCGGATTTCCAAAGTCCAGAGTCGTATCGTTCATGGAAAACGGCAGCTAGGGAAGCGGTCAGGGCAGCATCAGATTCTCCTGATGAGGCGTTTAAATGGGTGATGAAGGCCTACGACAAAGACGCATCGCAGGAATCCCTTCGAGACCCTGAGAAATTCCTCACCCTTGACACGAAACTTCTTGCTGCACTCACCAAAGTCGCTAGGGGAGAACTCTCCCGAGAAATCCTCATTTTTAAGGAGACAGAAGCGGCGAAATTCAGGGCGGTACGAGGACGACAGGTGCTCTACCTCTTTGATCAGTACTTCAAGACGAACGAGGAGGTTGGCTCACTGTACTCCGTGGAGGACCTGCTGAAAGTAAGGTTAATCAACGACGACCTTTCAGTGTTCATTAGCAACTGGGAATCTGTCATGTCTGGACTTAGCCACACACCGGACGAAACGACCCTAAGAGACATTTTCCTTCGTGAACTCAGGGCAGTCCAAGAGGCTAAAGTACGATCTTGAGATTTACGACAGGGCATCAGAGGGCACGGATCAGCACACGTACAGGTTTCTTGTGAAGTCACTTAAGGATCTTTTGACCCGAGAGCGCAAACGCAAGAACCGTGACCGCATCGCAAGATCTCACGGAGATAAGTACGGTGCCCCTGCATCAAAGTCTCCTGGCCGAACTTCCAGCCCCTCTTCAAGAGGAGGCCGTGGCAGATCGCAGAGCCCAAGGCCAAGATCACCCAGCAAAGGTAGATCCCAGTCTCCCAGCAAACCTAGGACACCTAGCCCAAAGGGAGTATGCTACGATTTCCTCAAAGGAACTTGCAAGCGAGGCAATAACTGCCCTTTCCTTCACAAGAAGAGATCATTGTCCCCCAAAGGCGACAAACAAAAGAAGAAAATCAACGTGACATGCAAGTTCTGGAAAGAAGGCAACTGCAACAAGGGTGACAAATGTCGGTTCCAGCATAAGGATGTAGAGAAGCCGTCAGCTCCCGCACCCAAGTCCGAAGCAGCCCCGGCAGCTCCAAAGCCAGGGTCACCCAGGGCCAACTCCCCTGCTCCGCGCAGAGGGAGAAGTCCCAGGGCTAAGTCAAGTGACAAGGCTCCAAAGACGGCCGCATGCGCCATCGCGTTCGAGAATACAGCGGATCTTGAGATCTCGCCAAAGCTCGCTATGGCAGCGTCACATGACGAGGACTACTGGGAGGTAGACTTCACCGGCAACAAAATCATCCGCCATCACAAGAAGTACCGAACAGATTGGTATGTTCCTGACAATTCATGTCCTGTGAACCCCAAGAAGCTTAGGAGCCAAGCTAAGCTCGAGCAGGTTTTGCCGGTCTCCCCTTTTGTTGGAAACAAGATCTACAACTGGAGGAAGACCCCAACCAAAGGACCCGGCAGCACATGGGTAGGAAAGACGATCTTCTACATGCAAGAACTCCCTAAGGTGAGTTTCGACAGCACAGTAGAAATGATTGCCATCGAACCGGAAGGAAAGCAGAGAAAGCATGCCTACCTTCCCAGGGTTTATGATGAAGTCTATCCCACTGTCGAGAGATGTCCACGCTCGAATCCTAAGGATCTGAAGAGGGCTCTTGTATGGGCAAAGCAGTTTGCCACCATGATCGAATGCATGGTTCACGACACGCCTGCGGGATGCGGGTATGAATGCATGGAGGAAGGCTTCCTCTGCGAGGAGTGCGAGCGACTTGCACGTCCGTCATGTGCAGGTCTGGTCCCCGGCTTAGAATTCCTAGCGGATACCGGAAGTGAAGAGGACCTCATCAGCAAGTCGGACTGCAGAACTCACTTCCCCGACGTACCCATAGAACCCGCCTCACGTCCTGTCTCTCTGATCACCGCCAATGGGCCGGTAAAAGGTAATGAAGCCGTTAAGCTTGAGGTCCCTGAAATCAACAAAATCCTCGAATGCTACGTGCTAGATTCAACGCCGCCGGTATGCTCTGTTGGTAGGAGATGTATGGACGAGGGTTTTGATTTCCACTGGTACGCCGGGAAGACGCCTTACTTCGTGACACCCGAAGGCCGGAAACTTTACTGCAAGCTGCGCGGGCGAGTCCCGGTAATTGGGGATGGTACAATCGCTGTTCCCGCCAAGGATGAGAAGGCGGCTCATTCGCCAGTCATCCAGGCAACCTCGGGTTTTCCCCGTTCAGCGGCCTACTAAGGCATGCCAATGCAGCAGAATCCGAGCCGGAAGGTGAATCCTCGGGCAATGGCCTCGACCCCAGGATCGAAAAAGCACTGAAAGAGGCTGCTCCGTTAGGCATAAAGGCGGAGTACTTGAACAAACCAGGTTGGGTTTCGCATCCTTCCTTTCCACAGATGATCGTGGGGCACTTTCCCAAAACCTTTAGAACGCCTGCTACAAGGTTTCCAAAGCACGTCATCCGGAGTACTTGGACTTATGTCAAGAAATGGCAGGAGATCGAAAAGGACGTGGATGTAAGGACGTTGGACAATCGGGTAGCCAAGCTCCCTTCTGATGCCTGCATTCTCAGTGTAACGATCTTTAAAAGACCTGTTGATGACCCCGAGCCGGAGCCTGACAGCGAAAGAGAAGCTGAAGCTGACCCAAAGGACGAAAAACGTTCAGCCCAGCTCAAGCTGCAGGCCAATAGCCCGGAGCACAAATTCACCCACCGTCCTAAGAACCCTTTCTGCAAGGTATGCCAAAAGGCCAAAATGCTAGCGCCGCATGCCAGAAAGCGAGGGGGGAGCTCCACTATCTTTTCGAAGAAGTTCGGAGACCACGTGACAATTGATCACATTGTGACCAAGGACTTGCGTGATTTTGGGATCGAAGGTGAGAAAGTTGCTCTTGTGGTTAAGGACGTGTTCACTAACTTTCGTTATGTGTACCCTGCAGGTACGAAGGAGTCGGAAGAGGTTTATGATTGCCTGTTGCACTACTTCACCGTAGATGATGAACCAGGTATCATTTACTCCGACAACGCCCCCGAACTCAAGAATGCTACTGGAAAATACAAAGTTCGTCACAACACCTCACGACCTTACGTCGATGAGAGCAAGTCTGTTGTTGAGAGAGAGATCCGAACTGTGCTCGAGGGCACACGGGCGAACTTGCTGCAGGCAGGACTCCCAACGAAGCTCTGGCCCTTAGCTGCTCAACATCACACTATGGCTCTAAACTTGTCCAAAAGGATGGACACCGCGAAGATCCCATGGGACGAAAGGTTCGGTGAAGGGTTTAGCGGTAAGCTCATTCCTTTTGGTGCCAAGGTTCTCTATTGGAACAATCCCAAAGAGAACATTACAAATGCATCTAAGTTCGACCCAAAGGCCGAAGACGGTATCTTCTTAGGGTACCACATTCAACCTGGCTTCATTTGGAGACAGGAATACCTCGTAGCTCCCTTAAAGGGTAGCCAAGATGCAATTGACAATGACGACCTGAGAATCATTCGGGTCAAGCGCATGGAACTTCCGATAGGGGATATGGTTTTTCCTCTCGCGGTTTCCGAGGATCAGGGGGGTGATCCACCCAAGCTTCAGGATCAAGATTGTGTTTTTCCAGCTAAGGACATGACACTTCCTCCTTCAGGTGGCATTGACGACATCTTTGGTCCTAAGGAACTTGACCCTTGGAACCCAGAGGGCAGAGACGTGGAGGGAGAGCTTGATAAGCTTAGGCAGAGAGCTTCCGAACCCATCTCTGTTCTCGACGAGGACAAACTCCCTGAGGCTGAGGGCAAGTCAGGTAGTGGTTCCAGCCCCCCGGAAGGGGATGGCCGTGGATCATCAACTGACAAACCGTCAGATAGCTCCAAACCGAAACCGCCTCCAGAGAGACATGATCCCTACACCATGCCCGACGGCAAACCTGTGCCTGAAGGATACAACTGGGATGGGATCAGACTGTTCGAAACAAGAAGGGCTCGAAGCGACCCCCAGACACCTCTAGCGAGGAATGGCACATGATGTCCCGCAATCAGCGCGAGGCTGACATCGAAAGGTATCAGTCTAAATGCCGTCGCGAGGAAGCCGCCCGAGCAGAGGTCGAAAGGGATGCTTCTCCAGCTATGCCCGTAATGACTTGTGAAAACGAGCCTCATCGTGTCAGGATGGCAACCCTCTACTGGGAAAAGTTAGGGGAACTGTCTGCTCTTGAGTATGCGTTGGTAGCCAGGGTCGTCAACCAAGCTGAGATTGATCGAACCCCAGCAGCCAAGGCAGCTATGGACAAAGAGTGGCAGAAGCTAGTCGATAAGTCTTGTTGGTTGCATTCGAAGGTTCGTGAGTTTCGTGATGTTTCCGCTGAAGCAATCAGGAAAGGCATCAAAACCCACTTCGGAAGAATCTTCGAAATCTGCAGCATCAAGGGCGACGAACTTCCAGAAGGACACCCTGACAGGAAGTGGAAGGGACGTAGCGTGTTCCAGGGGAATCGGGTTTCAGATGAACATAACGATCATGCGATCTTCTCTGAACTCGGATCCAGCCCCGCTTCAATGGAGGCCGCTAAAGTCATCGACGTCTTCGGTAGCCAGCCAGGGTACTCGAAGCAACAAGCTGACGCGAAGCAGGCTTACACGCAAGCATTATTTAAAGGGGTAGAAACTTGGGTCAGACTCCCGCGCAACCGGTGGCCTAAGGAATGGCGAGGGTTTTCCGACCCAGTCGTGCCCTTAATGTTAGCCCTCTACGGACACCCGGATTCCGGCGGAATCTGGGAAAAACACTGTGAAGACCAGCTGAAGACCGTAGGGTGGACCCCGGTATTGCCCGAGATCTGGCAGTCCATTTTCTATCACGCTGAACTTGATCTTCTTTTGGTCATCTACGTCGATGATTTCAAGATGGCTGGGCCAACTAAGAATCTCGCTAAGGGATGGGCGACAGTTGAGAGTGTCATTGACATGGATCCTCCTGAGCCTTTTGGCAGGTACTTTGGTTGTAATCATTTTGAGAAAACCCAGGTACAACTTCCCAGGTCAGCACATCCGTTTGCATACGTGTTCGACAAAAAGACGGCTGCTCCAGCCCGGGGTGACCCGAGGCCACAAGTTCGAGAAGACTTCTGGGAAGTCGATACCGAGCTAGGTGCAGTTGTTCGTCATCACGTGTATCCTAGGAAGAGGTTGTATGTTCCCACCAACAGGGACATTGAGGTTTTCCCAAACTTGTCAACAACCAGGGTAACCGCTTTCGATGAAGGTCCGATTGAGGAACACGATGTCAATCTTGACCCCAACCTTAAGCGCGAGGAGTGGTGGACCGGCCGATCCTTGTTCCCGTTACCAGGTCACGATGCCGAAAAGATCAGACACGCTCTAGCTGCCTCCAAAGGCAAGCCGTCTAGATCTAAGGCCGAGGCCAAAAGGGAAGCCAAGGAACAGAAGTTCAAGGGAACAGACACGATTTGCAAAGACGCTATTCCTTCTATGGATAAGCCCGTGAACGTTATGACATATGACATGAAAGACTTCCTGATTTCTTGCGTGGACAGGTACTGTGATCTTGCTAAGGTCTCGAAGCAGTCCCTTACCAATGTTCCAACTCCGTTTTCAGAGAACAGAATTGCTAAGCCTACCAGATGGCGCCTCCAGCCAATTGCTAGCAAGGTTCTCATGAAAATCCTGTTTGCCGCGAGGATGGCACGATGGGATCTCCTGCGGGCTACTCAAAGCCTCGCCAGTAGGGTGACGAAGTGGAGCAGGGACTGCGACGGAGCACTTCACAGGCTTGTCTGCTACATCAACTCTTCACTTGATGTTCGGATGCAGGGATTTATCGGGGATCGCATCAGTGAGTGTAAGCTTTGGCTGTTCTGCGATGCAGATTGGTCTGGGGAACATGACCGCAAATCAACCTCAGGCTGTGCACTGTATCTCGTGGGGCCAAACACCTATTACCCATTGAATGCCTTTTCCAAGAAACAGACCAGTATCACGATGTCAAGCACAGAAAGCGAGGTCATCAGTGCTAACCATGGTGTTCGCGCTCAGGGATTGCCCAGCCTCAGCCTCTGGATTTTCCTATGGCAACAGGTTGAGATCAATTCAGCCAACCATCAGGTTAGGCCAAAGAGACCTCCACCCATCAAGATCGATGGTGTTCTAGCAAGAGTTGACCCCGAACTTGACGAGATCAGGTACGGGGGAATCCCAGGTGGACGATCGGTAGCCAATCTTCAGGGTTTGAATGTGGGCTTGAGCGATAAGTTTCGTGTTCAGTTCCTTGAGGACAACCAAGCGACGATCACGATCGTTCACAAAGGTGACAGTGAAAAGATGCGACACACTGATCGCACTCAGAACATCAGTTTTGGATGGTTGAAGCAGCAGTTCGAGGTGGAACATTTCGATATGGTCAATGTTGATACGCTCGAACAGGTTGCCGATATCTTTACAAAACCTTTCGCCGAGAAGACTAAGTGGCTTCACGCTCTCAGGTTGATCAACCACAATCTGTGCCCTACTGTTGCCAACAAAGGTGGCAAGGACTCAGACAGTCATTTGGTTGCGAAACCTCAGATTGCAGCCGCCAGCCATGGCCGGCCAGAGCTCGAAGCCACTGCTGAAGTTCTACTTCAGGCTAAGGATTTTAGTTTTGAGGGTTTGCAATCAGTTGCATCACAATTTCCAGTGAAGGTGAGCAAGAGACGAAGGTCTCGCCTTACCACGAACGACAATTCGTACTATCACAACTGGGGTTTCTTTTCGTTCAGTGCCATGCAAGGGATTACCAACATTACTAAACGGTACCCTTTAGCGTGTAGATACATGAACGAGTGGATCAGCAAACATGCACGTCGTGACTTCACATGGACTTCGATCGCGGTGAATCGTGACGTCAAATCCTTGTTGCATGCGGATTCACGGAACCTTAAGGGAAGTGAGAACTTTGCGATTAGTTTCGGGGATTTTTCTGGAGGTTTGTTGTGGGTTGAAGGGATGCCGGGACAAGGACCGGCCACCCAGACTAAGGACAATGGAAGCGTTGTTACTGGTGGAACTCACAACACAAAGCACTCTCCGTTGTACTTTGCCCCTGACCTACACCACTGCGTGATGCCCTGGAAGGGTACCCGTTTTGGATTGATCGCTTTCACTTCTTCCCAGGTAGGTAGTATTAACAACGAAGTAAGAGAACAATTGGAGATATTGAAGTTCAGGCTGCCCCAACCAGCTGCGGTCGCTGCTCCAGCCCGGCTTTTGCCGAGGCCAATTGCATGCACCGATCAGGGGGGACTGAGTCTTCAACGGTGGTGGATTGCGGTTCGCCATGAAACTCCATCACAATGGTTACCTTTGACCCGCCTCATCACTTCTGTTCGCGATGAGGGGGGAGCATTCATTATCACTTCACTTTCGTTTGTCACGGTGGTCATGACATCGCTCTCAAAGGGTGACTTGAGGAGGTTACAAAGGAGCATTGTTGAGATTGTTGAAATGGCTCACTTGTTTTCCAGTAACTTCTGTGTTCTCTTGTGTGGGCCCGTCGACGAATTCATGTTCGACGGAATTAATGCCGAAATTGCACGACTTGAAAATGCATATCTGGTGTGCGCAGGGCTCCAGGCATTGCCACTTGCGAACCGTGCTAAGGAAAGCTTCCGCTCAGGAAACCAGCATCCGATCGCTAAGGCATCTTACAAGCACGAAGCCGCAGATCATGATGATTTAGAGGATATCACATCTTCACATCTTGCTAATCTTGCGAACTTTAGGAAGGTGCTTGCCTGCCCCTGTGCAGCGGCTCATCAGAGCACGCCAGAGATGATCAGTGATCCCCGAGTGCGAGCAGAAGGCGAGAACAAGCCGTCGGCGCCAGCGACGATTGCTGCATCGGGTGACTCAATCAAGCGGGAGTGGGCTCACTACCATATGTGGGCCGGTGTCTTCGGACACGAGCTCGGACTCAACCCAGACCGTGACTGGGAAGAGAGCGTGAAACAGCTCTACACAGGCGCAATCGCGCAAACCGCTTTGTCTACGTGTCTGGGAGATGTTGATCATGGCTATAAGGCCCTCCCTAAGGTGGCACGGATCAACGACGAGGGGTTGTCGCGTTTCCAGCCCGGCGATAGCCGAGGCCGCGAAAAAGCCTGCATCATTGTTTCCGACTCTACCCTCATTTTCAAGGCTGGGGCGAGAACATTCGTTGAGATGGCGGACGACTTTAAAGCTCTGACGGGGCCTGGTCATATCCTTCAGCAATACACGAATGTCCGACAAAAGGCGATTTGGGGAGGCAACCTCCACTCGATCGTTGAGGCAGTTCACACGCTCTTGCCGCAGATCATCAACGAATCGTTAAACCCCTTGCATCTCGAGGTCGATATCGTTGTTGTTTGGATGGGCAACGAACTGTGCGGTCGCAGAGGAGTCTTCGTCGACCCAGGGACGCCACACTGGCAGATTGGTCCTGAAGGCGTTGCCGCAGAAGGGATCTGGGCGGACATTGCCGCACGTGTGTGCGGTGAGATTGGCCGTCTAGCCGCCCTTCAGGGCAGGCCAACGGTGGGCTCAGTGCAAATCCTCTCGGATGCCGACCCACTGGACTACGGGCTGCCAGCAGAGTACCGCACAGCTATCCGAAAATTCCTCGGATACGCAAGGAGTAGGGGGTTATACACCGCCTCTCTCAAAGAAAGCGTATGCCAGATCCCGAAGCACGACCACTACCACTTCCGCGAAGACTCAACACATCGCGCAGCCTTGGCCTCTGTGATCGGACAGCGGATTAAAGTGTGTCAAGCTGACCACTTATTCGCGAAGATGCCCGCAGAGACGCTGGACGAGCTGGCCCGCCGTTTTCCTTTTGATCCAGAAGGAACGCGGGTGTATTCCATGCAGTATGTCTTCGACAAGGCACTGTATCGGTCCCAGCTCTCCCGCCGCCTTTTAAGGCAGGCCGAGATTCGCGAAGCTGCGAACGAATGCCCTGATCCATGGGAATCCCCTTATGTTCCTCCACCTGATCTTCCGGTCACTGGAATGCGTGAGGTCCCTCAGGATGTCCTGAATTGGGAATGGGCCACAGCTCGCGAACAGGCGCAAAAGCGCGCGAAAGAGCAGGCGGAAGCACGTGCCCGTGCTGAGCGAAAGGATCCAGCCCCACTTAGTGGTGGCCCATCTGGCAGTGCATCATCTCGCGACGTACCGGAGGTGTCCTTTGACGATGTCATCGAGGCCATCCCTTACCGCACAGAGTCTCACCGTACTCTGTCAGCGGCAAAAGAGGGCATGACCAAGAAGGACCGGGACCCTTCCAGCGGCCTATTAAGGGCTCGCCCACACGACTACATTGGGGTAAAGTACCAAGACGACTTGGACCTGATGGAAATGTGTGGCTTCGTTGACGAGGATGTGTGCCCAGAGGATCCGGAGGGGAGCGAGATCGTTCAGATCCTCCCCGACTCGATCCCGAAGGACCACCTCCCTGAGTTGGGCCTCAAACCTTACGTTGAGCGCTACCTCACAGGTGCTGTCCGAGGATCGAACGTGAAGCTCAGCTCACGGCGCGGGAAATGGATTCGCATCCAAGAACTCATTCAGCATATGTGGAAGAAGCACCGTGTGGATCTGGGAACACGAGGTATCTTGTCCATAGTCGCCTACGATAACAAATCGAGGTTTAACTTGGCAGGCCTCCCCACTGATCCGCGTGCTGACTTCATTGAGACGGACATTTGGCCCTCTTGGATTTGTGCTTCGCATGGTCACAGCGAACGCATCAAGGACCAAGTGACCGATTCCTCTATTGCGCTGCATTGGTTCACGAACGATACGCGAGAGGAGCTTGGTCCTACAGCCGCCTATCAAGGCAGGCCATTCCTTGCTCTCGGGGAGTTTCCCCCGCGTCTCTATCACAGGACGACGCATGATGCAGCCTTCAATATTCTCTCTTCTGGCTTTACGCCAGGGTTCAACAGGAGCGGCAAGTTTCATAACTACTTCGCCAAAGCCACCCTGAGCGAGCTTGAGAATAAAGCTGGCAGCCGAGCGAATCTTCCTTACGAAATTGTACTCGACACTCAGGAGGTCAACCGCTATGCGTACCTCTTCGAGACAACTTCCGAAGGTATACTGACTCGCGATCCGGTGCCGGGGACTTGTGTGCTCTACATCCGCGACACCATCAAAGGCATCATCCTGTGGTCTCGTCAATCCAGCGAGGAGGAAGATACAATCATTCCGGAAACTGCCCAGGATCCCATTGTCGATCCTGGAGCAGCTGAGCCGGAGCAGTTCCCCGATGTTCCGGAGGAACCTTCAGCCCCACTTAGTGGTGGCCATGAAGAAGTTGAAGCGGCAGCGTCTGCTCCCGCAGACGAGCCTATGGTTGAAGTTGAAGTTGAGGTTGAGGTTGCGCCATCAGCATGATCACCAGCACCTCTTGCACTCAACGACGCTACAGCATCCGACTTCCTTCCGGAGGAAACCACAACATTGGACCAGGGGGGCGCTTCACCACCGGAGGCACCGACTGAGTCCAGAAAGCGAGTGCGTTTCCTTGAGCCGGAGGAACCAGTCGAGATCGACATTGAGATCGAGCCAGAGGAAGGCGATGTGAAAAAGGAGGAAGAAGAGGCCAAAGTCGAGCCGATGTATGAGCAGGCACCGCCGCAACCGGAGTCGACACCATTGGCGCTCCCTCCAGCCCCCGTTACGGGTGGCCGCCACAGAGCTTGTCCCCACTGTGGGACGCAGCATCTCGTGGGACAGATGATCTGTCTCCACTGTGGCGTGCACATCGTGAAGCCTTCCCAGCAAAGCGCCCGCAAAAAGGTGCGAACGGCCCGATGGTTCGCCGAACAAGCTGCAGCGGCCACGGCTGGTAAACCGCGATCCCAGCTCACACCTGAGGAGGTCATCCACGAGATGACGCGGGATGCTACCACGCAACGCGGGACTACCTCCTTGGACGCAGAGGCACTGGACAAGGCACGGCAGCAGTTGAAAATGGCGGTGAAAGGGGGATACAGCAGTATCGTCAACCGGTTCGACAACGACGTCGATTACACGATGAGTTCCATCGGCAACGGGTTCGACCGGGAATTTCTAGCCATTGAGGATGTCCTCACGCATGCTGCTTTGCCGAACCACGGTCGTTCCAAGGAGCAGAGACAGCTCGCCATCGGCACCTATGGCGGCGCAGACGGCCCTCGGAACCAGGAGATCGCTAGGTTGCTCTACCTGCATGAGTGCAATCCAGCCGCCCTTAGGGCAGGCCTGATTTCCGCCGTCAGTGAGACGATCCATTTTGCATAATGTGGCTTGGAGGGGCATACAGTCTGCGTAAGTTTGTAGATGTTTTCCTTCAGCACAAAATTGTGCGAATGATCGTGACCTTCTCAGAGGAAGCACTCTACATTGACCCACGTCTCGGATATTCCGCTGACGAATGGGTCGAGTGGCTTCAGCAGAAGTTTGCGGTTCAGGTCGGAGTTGCACGCCGTGCATACGAAGAGCGCCAACGCAACGCTGAACGCTCTCGCATTGCTCAAGCCAAAGCTGATGCACGCAGAGCAGAGCAACAGCGCTACCAGGAGCAGGGATGGGATCGCGGCTACCAGCGAGGATCCCACCCCTATGGACGCTCCTCGGGTTCCGGAGGATGGTACTAAGTACCTGATCGACATTTCGTGGTTCCGTCACGTTAACCGGTACTCCGAAATACAGCCCCTCTTAGAGGTGGCCGAATTTCCTTAAGACCAGAAAAACTTCATGCTTCATTTCCTGGCAGTCACTTTGTGACAAATCCGAACAGCCAGCAGCTCCAGTGGATGATGTATTCGTCCCACGCTGCACATGTTCTTGCGACTCGTATCCACGCCATCAATCAAGGCTTGCTGGATCGTCGCCATTTTATAATGCATGTCGCGACTTTAAACTGCGCGCCAAAAGAATTAATCTGCTTCCGTATCTTCCGCTTTACGGTAGTAGAAAGCCTATGAGCCCCGAGCCACAATCCAGCCGCCTTTACGGCAGGCCACACAGCACCAAGCTTCCGTGCATGTTTGCGCCTCAGACTGACGCTTCGGCGAGGGGGGTGTAATTTGTGCACGTGTGAAGTATCACGTTGTGTGTATGGCATTGTGGCACAAGTGCTCTAGCAGGAAAAAGGTGTAGCTACCTAATGGTATCGTGCGCTACTTGCTAACACTTGGACGGGTTATTATCAGTGCGTGTGTGCAGTGGTTTACAACAACTATAAAGGTTTAGGGTTTAAGGTTTAGGGTTTGGGGTTTCGGCTGCCCCGGATCCCTCCTCCTATTCTTTCTCCCCCTTCCGCCCGAGCTGTGAGGTTTTGCAAGGATTCCTGTAAGTTTCTCGTGAGGTCTGCTGTGAGGAGCCCGGACCTTGGCTCACAAGAGACCTCCCAAGTTTGCTCACAAGCATCCTCACGAGGAGCTCACAAAACAAGCAGTTTCTCAAAACCTGGGAGCTTCCGAATATGAGGGGTACCCTATTTTGGGGGTCCTTATATGAAGGATCCTACCATTCAGGGCGCTATATTGGGGTCCCCTATTTTGGGAAACTCCCACCTATGACTCCCCGCAACATCAAGTCACAATCGAGAGACTGAGAGCCATCATCGGCAGTAGTCAGTAGTCACCTGCCTTGCTACCCGGTAGCATACCTATATCCTTCATGCTGATATTCCGATGAGGCTGTGCCCGACCGTGCGAAGGCTGGACGGAGCGAGGGTTTGATTAATTGAGCAGTGACTTGCGGAGCGCAGTGCTCTGAAAGAGGCTTCGCACGCCGCGTGTCCCGGAACTACAGTCGTTTGTGTCACAATACTGCCATTCTGTGTTGCTTACTGGCACTTCTTTAAGGACTGTTGTGTATCTGGCTGGCTTTGCTATGCTTGTATGCGGATTTTTCCTGCATTCACGGCTACAAGGAGGCTTTGAATTGATCTCAAAGGCACGTCCTTTCTATGGATGGCTGCAAGGCTACAGAAGCAAGCCGAGCAAATGTTTCGTTTCTGTGAACCCTAAACGCAAGGCCGCAGATATAAACCCTCAACAGACACGCTTCAGAACCCCTACTTGGAGGGTCGGGGGACTTAGTAAGTAGGTAGTAAGTAGACTTATTATAAGTACCTTAAAAAGACCTTAATTGGGGGTTATGGTACTTATAAGTCCTTAAAATAACCAATTACTAAGTCCCCCGACCCTCCAAGTAAACCCCAATCCCTTAAACCCCAAACCCTGAAACCCTTCAACCCTAAACCCTCAGCCTGCGCCCCAAGCCATTCAAAACCCTAGAGATCCCTCGCAAAATCTTGCCAAACGTTTCAACCTCTTGCTATTCTTGTCAAGCCTCTCATCGCTCGTCTTTCGCAACCGTAAATCCCCAAACCCCACATTTGCCCTCTCAACGCTAAACCCTAAACCCTAGACCCTAAACACTAAACCCCAACACCGCAAATTGCTCAACCGCAACAGAACCGGGACAAGCGGATATAGGAAGTCCTGCGGCTCTCACCCGCGGAGGACCGCGCAGAGGCGCCCCGGATCGGTCATGGATTTTTGGAAGTTTGAGGGCTAAAATAGAAGGCTAAGTAATTGGGCTCCTTTAAGACTTCCTTTCTAAAGGGGCCTATAAGGATTTACTCTGAGGGGTATTATGGGGGGTTTAGTATAGAAGCCTATTCCGATGATTAAGGCCTGCCTATGCTAGTATGGCCAATGCCTATAGCCCTAGCAATCACACCACCAGTGCTTGTCTTGAGAGTGACGGTTTTATAATCACGGTGATGGCTGTGAACAGTAATACAGTAGTATTGTAGCGGTAGGCACGGCACGCCCGCACAAAATACAAGGACACCGATCTAAAGTGGAGTCTCCGAGAGGAGAGAAGTTAAGCGAATCCTCGTTTAAGGTTTAAGTGGAGGCTCCCTAAGCCCTAAACCCGTTTCAGGTTTAAGTGGAGTGATTAGGGCTCAGAGTGCAGGGTTGGTGTTTGAGTATCGAGGGGAACTTTCTGTATGCTCGGTCGTGTTTTGCTTCGACAGCTGAACTAAGCCGTGGCTAGTGGGCGGATGTTTATTTCACGCGCCGATGTTGTTGACGACCAGTTGGTGATAACCATTATCATGATTATGGTGATGATGCTGATATGATATGGTACGATATCATATGATGTGTTTTGATCTGATACGAGCGACACAGCACGATAATGAATGATAGATATGGCATGATTCGAGATGATGTTTTATGACATTTCATGATATTTCATGAGATGAACCCTTCAATCCCCAACCCCGAAACCCTAGCAACCCCAAGCCCCAAACCTTAATTCCTCGAAACCAAACCGCGCGAGGATTGTCCTTCTGAGTGCTGTCGGAGGATGCTCACGGCTAGAAACCACCCTAAACCCGAAACTCCTAAACCCCTAAACCCTAAAACCCTAATGCGGAGCTTCCTCGTTGGTTAATATAGCCCTACACTCTAAACCCATGCACCACCTACGCCCAAAAGTCTGAAGCCTTTCGACCCTAATTTCCTGCTGAACCCAACACCTTTCCCTAAACCGCAAGCCCTACGTCAATCCCGAAGCTCCTGGGCCCCCCTGGATGCCAAACCCTTAACCCTAAACCCTATACTCCGAACCCTGAACCCTAAACCCCTAAATCTCTAAAGCCCCTAAACCCCTAAACCCCTAAACCCCTAAACCCCTAAACCCCTAAACCCTAAACCCTAAACCCCTAAACCCCTCAACCCCAAAACCCCTAAGCCCTAAACCCTAAAGCCCTAAACCCCTAAACCCCTAAACCCCTAAACCCCTAAACCCCTAAACCCCCTAAACCCCTAAACCCCTAAACCCTAAACCCTAAACCCCTAAACCCCTCAACCCCAAAACCCCTAAGCCCTAAACCCTAAAGCCCTAAACCCCTAAAAACCCCCCTAAACCCCCTAAACCCCTAAACCCCTAACCCCCTAAACCCCTAAACCCCTAAGCCCTAAACCCTAAAGCCCTAAACCCCTAAACCCCTAAACCCCTAAACCCCTAAACCCCTAAACCCTAAACCCCCTAAACCCCTAAATCTCTAAAACCCCTAAACCCCTAAACCCCTAAACCCTTAAACCCCTAAACCCCTAAGCCCTAAACCCTAAAGCCCTAAACCCCTAAACCCCTAAACAAGGTTTGGGGCCTAGAATTAAGGTTTGGGACCTCAAATTAAGGACCGCGGCTTTCAAATTAAGGTTTGGGGCCTAGAATTAAGGTTTGGGACCTAAATTTAGGGGCTCTCAAATTAAGGTTTGGGGCCTAGAATTAAGGTTTGGAACCTAAAATTAAGGACCGGGGCTTTAAAATTAAGGTTTGGAACCTAGAATTAAGGTTTGGAACTTAAAATTATGGACCGCGGCTCTAAAATTGGTTTGGGGCCTAGAATTCAGGTTTGCGACCTAAAATTAATGACCGCGGCTCTCAAATTAAGGTTTGGAGCTTAGAAATAAGGTTTGGGACCTAAAATTAAGGACCGCGGCTCTCAAATTAAGGTTTGGGACCTAGAAATAAGGTTTGGGACCTAAATTTAAGGACCGCGGCTCTCAAATTAAGGTTTGGGGCTTAGAATTAAGGTTTGGGACCTAAAATTAAGGACCACGGCTCTAAAATTAAGGCTTGGGATCTAAAATTAAGGACCGCGGCTTTAAAAATAAGGTTTGGAGCCTAGAATTCAGGTCTGGGACCTAAAATTAAGGTTCGCGCTCCAAAATTAAGGTTTGGGGCTTAGAATTCAGGTTTAAACCTAAAATTAAGGACCGCGGCTATAGAATTAAGGTTTGGGGCCTAGAAATAAGGTTTGGGACCTAAAACTAAGGACCGCGGCTGTAAAATTAAGGATTGGGCCAGTTAATAAGGTTTGGGACCTAAAATTAAGGACCGCGGCTGTAAAATTAAGGCTTGGGCCAATTAAGGTTTGGGACCTAAAATTAAGGACCGCGGCTCTCAAATTAGGGTTTTGAAGCCTAGAATCAAGCTGTTTCGAAAGGTTTTAAGCAGTTTTGAAGCCGGGCAAAAAGGCGACCAGAAGGTTTCCCGAAGGCCGCGCAGGCCCCCATAAAGCCTACAGAAGGTCCTCCCCCGTAAACCCTGCAGAGTCCCCCCGAAGCCACCCAGAAGGCCCTTTGGGTCACTTTGGGGCCTGGAGATTATCACTTTGGGGCCTGGAGATTGTCACTTGGGGGCCTGGAGATTGTCACTTTGCGCCTGGAGATTGTCACTTTGGCGTTGTGGAAAAGTTGGCCTGGTCTGGTTGCAAGTTTATGCAGGTTTTGCGAGGTTCTATAAGGCTCAGAATGGTTTTTAAAAATGTTGAATGGTTTTTGTAGCTGTTTCAATAGGTGTTAAGCAGTTTTGAAGGTGGGCAAAAAGGTGTCCAGAAGGTTTCCAGAAGGCCGCGCAGCCCCCATAAAGCCTACAGAAGGTCCTCCCCCGTAAACCCTGCAGAGGCCCCAGAGGCCACAAGCCCACCGAAGCCACCCAGAAGGCCCCTGAAAGGGTTTGAAAAGGCTTCCAGAAGCCTTGTCAAGCCCCCCCAAAGGCTTCCATAAGCCCACCGAAGCCACCCAGAAGGCCCTTCGGGTCACTTTGGGGCCTGGAGATTGTCACTTTGGGGCCTGGAGATTGTCACTCGGGGGCCTGGAGATTGTCACTTTGCGCCTGGAGATTGTCACTTTGGCGTTGTGGAAAAGTTGGCCTGTTCTGTTTACAATCTTTTGCAGCTTTTCCGAGGTTCTTAAAGGCTCACAGTGGTTTTTAACAGTTTGGAATGGTTTTTGTAGCTGTTTCAATAGGTTTTAAGCAGTTTTGAAAGTTTCCTCTAAACCATATAAGCCCCCCTTGATAGGGGGGGTTGGGGGGGTAGACAACCCTAAACCCGTTCAAGGTTTGTAATTTGGGTGGGCGGGCGGGCATTGCAGCTCCTGCGCCGACCCCAACCACCATGGAGGGGTCGATAGCGCACTCGCAGCGAAAACCCCTAAACCCTAAACCCCTAAACCCCCAAACCCCTAAACCCCAAAACCCCAAAACCCCTAAACCCTAAACCCCAAAACCCCTAAACCCTAAAGCCCTAAACCCCTAAACCCCTAAACCCCTAAACCCCTAAACCCCTAAACCCCTAAACCCCTAAACCCCTCAAACCCTCAAACCCTAAAACCCTACTTAAACCCCAGATCTGCACTCGCAGGCCCTCTTGAGAGCCGCTCTGTCCCATCAGATGTCCCCAGAGAGCCCCATACCCCTTCATTAAGGAATACCTAGGGTTCCTTTAAAGGGATCCTTTAAGGGATCCATAGGGTTTAGGGTTTAGGGGATTCTAATACCCCTTAATTAAGGAATATGGCTTAAATCATGTTATGCGTCCCCTTATGATTTAAGGTAGATTCCTTAATTAAGGGGTATTGGGCTCTCTGGGTCAGGTGGTCGGCGGCCCCTTCGAAGGATGGTTCAAGTGGTGCCTTGGCATGAGCTTCTTTGTAGAAGAGCTAGGGATGCATAGGTGCTTCCTTTAAGGGCAACGGCTTATGGGTTCTTTGGGAAAAAGTAAGGGTTTACATCTTGTATAAAGCAAGATCGCATAGCCTTTTGAAGTTTTGTTATTATGCATGAAGAAGCCAGGGGTTTTAGGTTTTTTGAAAGAGTAAGGGTTTACAGGTTCAGTTTTAGACAGAAGCAAGGGGTTTATCGGTTCTTTTGTTCACGGAAAAGGAAGGGTTCGTAGGCGTGTTTAACAGGCATGTGGCGACTCGGTGTCAGCCTTTTGATTTAAACACGGGTTGATGGGTTTTCTCGCTAAGAAAGTAGTTCTTTTCAGGTTTTAAGGTTGTGTGTTTAGGGTTCAATTTTATGCCTAGCACTGATTGTGACGACTCCGAAACCCTAAACCTAAACCCTGAACCTGGAACCCGAAACCCTCAGGTTGAACAAGGGAGGAGGCTTGACCTTGCAATCGCATTGGCTTGGTTCGTATCGTTGAGCTCGTCTCAGTTCTCCGCTTGTGCTCATCTTGAGGGTTTAGGGTTAAGTTCAGGGTTTAGGGTTTAGGGTTTAGGGTTTAGGGAGCGTCTTTGCGACCACTAGATGGATTGCTGTACTACTTTGCAATGCTCTCCTCTACTCTACTGTACTATACTATACTAAGGCTGATACTATAGCTGAGGCTTGGAAGAAACTCATGCCATGATGGCAACAGTACTGGCAAAATCCTGGAAGCCTAATGTAGGGGCCTTCATCATTACCTATACTATTGCGGGGGTTCCTGATTATAGTTGTAGTATAAGGGGCCCCAAAACCCTGTTCTACCTTTAAGGCCCCTAAAATACTAAACCCCCACTGTCGCCCTTGTATTTAATCCTTATGGAATCCGTTGAAAGGAACCAGATTCTAATTACAAAGGCCTCTATATCATGGTACCCTTATAGTGGCCCCCATGGTAACCCTTATAGACTCTATATAGACCTCTTTGAAAGGAGCCCTTAAAGGGAGCCTTAGTCTAATTTTGGATTAGAAGCTCCGACAGTTGGCGTGTTCGAGGATTAATTTCTGGCCCGTGCGACTGAGTCAATCAAGTGCCAGAAAGGGTTTAGGTGTCTAGGGTTTAGGGTCTAGGGTTTGGGTAACTACACGTTTCATGGCCTATATGGGAGTTTAAGGAGCCTAATATCTAGGGTAGTATATTAGGGTCCCCTATTTTCGGAAGCTCCCATATCCCGCATAAGGATACTCATAATCACGCGTATATCGTCCCAGTGTTTAGAAGTGCCTGGTATCTGTCAGGTTTGGTTTTGTATAGCACGGGCAGGACTCTGAGGCTAAGCCTCGCAGCCCTCCGCGCTTGCGTGCAGAAGTTACGGCTGAAGGAGGGTTTAGAGTTTAGGGGTTTTGGGTTTAGGGGTTTAGGGTTTAGGGTTTCGAGTTTTAGGGGGATTTGCCAGCCTTGTCAGGTCACAAGCCCCGACCCTTCGTGGGGTAGGTCTTTTTGTTGGGGCTCCCAGGTTTCTCAACGAAGGCTCAGGTGTAAGGCAGTTTGGGCATAGCACGCTAAACCCCTAAGGAGTCATTGCCCGCAACCCGAAAACCCTACCTGTGGCCCAGAACCCTATCTGTTTCAGGATTAGGTTAGAGAGCCGATATAGAAGCCATAAAAGAAACCCAAAAAGGTGGGTTTTGTCGTTTACAGCTAAGCTCTAAGCCTTAAAATCTCTTAAAGATTCCTTACAGTATCCCGCAGAGCAACCCTAACGGTATCCCTTAAACCCTAAGCCGTATAATTCCAGACCCCGACGATTGAAGTCCAAACTTCTCGAAACTGAACCCTGCGGCCTCAGATTGTTGAAGTCTGACAACTTGGAGGTTTATGGGTATAGTTATAAGTAGGGTTAGAAGTCCCTTAACATGGGTTATAACTAGAGTTATCCTACTTATAACCCTACGTATAACTAACCATGAACCTCCAAGTAGGCACTAAACCCTCTACCCTTATAGAACCCCTTAAGATCCCTTTAGAGGGACCCTTAAAGGAACCCTCATAACCAACCATGAACCTCCAAGAAGCCAAGGCAAGGAGCAGTCATGGCCGAGGACCTGAGTTTTGGGATGTTAGGATTTCGGGGTTTAGGGGTTTAGGGTTTAGGGTTCAGGGGTTTAGGGTTTTAGGGGTTTAGGGTTTTAGGGGTTTAGGGTTTTGGGGGTTTAGGATTAAGGGTTAAGGTTTAGGGTGTAGGGTTTAGGGTATAGGGTTAGGGGCTACATTACACTATCTCATATTTTGGTATATCGCATTATGGTCTGTTCCATTGTACTGCACTGTATTGTACTGTATCGTCTTTGTTAGATCACTTTATATGCTATTCTGCGGGTGATTTTATCTTATGTTGAGTGCTAGACAGGCTTCTGTAAGCCGGGCTGTGGGAGGGTCACGGCGCAGGGCTTAGGGCTACTGCAATGAGGGCTGCCACGGTTGATGATATAAATCCTGCATTAATCATAATAAGGAATATACCATGGTTCCCGTAGTTTAGATTAGGGTCCTTAAGCAGGTAATGCGTGGTTTATATCATCAACAGTACTGCTTGAGGTCTGGATTTAGTAGGTGTAGACAGGGCCCAATGTGTAAGGATTGCGCCTCGGGCTGGCAGGGTTTTCTGGATGTTGATTCTTCTTGCCTCGATCTGTTGTAACTGTAGCTCAGTAGTAAGAATTACCTATACTATTTTGGGGTTCCTTGCCAGAATTTTAATATAATGGGTTTCAAGACCCTATTCTAACCATTAAGGCCCTTATTCCCACATACATTCACATGGCCAGCCTGAACCGAGAGAGCTCCGGCTTGGATGCAGTACTTGAGTCGAGGGGACGGGTTCCATGTAACTAAGCGTAATTCACAAATACGCTGACTTAAAACCCTAAAGTGTCAACCCTAAACTGCCCCTAAACCCTAAAACGCGAAACCCCAAACCCTAAAAGCCTGCACCTTGCGCCCTAAATGCTCGCCCAAGCGCCATCGCCCTGACCATGTCTCCGCTCGGCTCCCACAGCGTTCCCTTCTACTCTGCCGGCAGAGCTCTACTCTGGACTCTGAAGTCTCCCACAAAAGGCCGAGAAAGACATGGTGGAGTCTTGGACTCGGCTCTCCGCCGGATGGATTGGATCTTGGCCTAGGAGGAGCCCAGAGACTCCAATATCCCTTAATTAAGGAATATTCCTTAAATCATATTAGGGATCCTACCATAATTTAAGGTATATTCCTTAATTAAGGGATATTGGAGTCTGTGGGGTGGTGCCGACTTAAGGTTCAGCATAAACCCTTATAAGTGGCGTTTTAAGTCCCCTAATATGGGTTATAAGTATAGTTACCCTATTTATATCCCTACTTATAGCTACCCATGAACCCTAAAACCCGAAGTTTCGAGCTTCAGCTTTGTTTAGGGTTGGGGATGAAGCCTCCTCTCGCCGGTACTAAGCCCCCGACCCCAAACCCCAAATCACAATCGTACTGTTGATGATATAAATCCTGCATTACCTTAAGGACCCAATACTATGGGAACTATGGTATATTCCTTATTATGGGTAATGCAGGATTTATATCATCAATCGTAGCACTCTTAAGATGCCCAAGACTCCTGTAGGCTTCGGGTTTAGTCATTTACTCACGTTTCGGGTTCCGTCCAGGGTTTGGGGTTTAGTTTATGTTATGTTTGTTTAAGGCCCTTGGGGTTTGGGTTCTTTTAGTTTAGGTCTGGGGTTTAAGGTCAATCGCATGATGACTTCTGACTCGTCCAACAAATCTCTAGGTGCGGCCAAATCCCTACGTGGGGATTTCGCATAGATCCTAAATAGTAAGGTCCTCATCGTGCAGACCTCACAAGACGGATTCGTAAGGCTGACAAAGCCCAAAAAGAACCCAGATAAAACCCTCATACAACCCTTGATAGATCCTTTGTAGAATTCTCTTAGATGCCTTCGTCATCCATCTCAAAGGACGGCACCATTTACGGCCTACCTAACCGGGCGAAAACAGTGCTGCAGATTCGTCCAGAACCCGCCTAGCAAGATTGAAAAAGTGATGGGGCTCTTGGGGCTTGGGCTTCAGGGGTTAATCGCAGTAGGTTTTTAGCTTTCCAAAACCCTAAACCCTAAAGCCTAAACCCTAAACTGGAGAAAAGGAGCTCAAAAAAAAAAAAAAAACAAGCCCTAAACCCTAAACCCTAAAACCTAACTGAACTGACCGGTTATGGGTCGACAGCAGGCATCGGCTTAGTGGGAGAACTTTCGTGGGGACCGGGGGCTCTGGTCATAGCTGCAAGATGCTCAGTAGATTGGGGTTCAGGGTAGGGTTCATTTAAGACATTTACAGATGGGTAGTTATAAGGTGGGTAGTTTCCCATAAGCCTCCCATACCACTCCTATAAGGTAAAGGGTGTCTTATGGGAGTACTATGGAAGAGGAACTACCTACCTGTAAGGGGCTTCTAGTTCAGGTTTAGTGGTATATATGGGGTTTAGGGTTTAGGTTTTGAGGGGCTAAGTTGAGACTTGGCAGTGCAATTTCGTTCACTTACATATCTCTTCTTTCGAAGTGCTCCAGTTCAATGCCGCACACTGGTAAAGAAAGCGCTCTTTGCCTGCACAAGCTTTTCCCGCCCCTTGTCCGAATGGTCGAGGAAGGAGAGCTTCAGCAGCAGACAGGGACCCCGATATGGCCCCCCACGTTGGTAGGAATCTCATTATATGCAAGAATCCCAAAAAAGGGGAAGCCCAAGAATCCCCCCTGTATCCCAACCCTGGGAGTCGGAAAGCTCTGGGAGATTCCGCAGACGCCGCTCGCCGCAGTTTGAATTCCCATCTTATAGCCGTGCAGGGTAGTGGCATCCCCGAGGGAAGCCGAACGCTGACGGAAAAATGTGTGATGCAGGACTGCCCGTGTTCTTGCCTTGTGTTTTGCGGCCTTCGGTTGGAGGGTTTGGGTTGAGGCCGTCGACGACTTGCATGCTCAAGACGTACCGTACCGAGAGACAGGCCTGGCCTCTTTGACCAGATGCCCAGAGCCTTAAATCATGCCCGAGGCCCTAAATCGTAAAGCCCTGAACTTCGTGACAAAGCGGGAGAGGCCAGCTCATCTCATGGACGTGCAAGGCTACACAAACGGCTAACAATCGCACAGCGACAAGAACAACAACGACGACGACAACGACAACAACAACTGCTCCTGCTACTCCTGCTCCTGCGGCTGCTACTGCTACTGGTACTGCTACTGCTCCTGCTGCTACTTCTTTCCCGATAGCACCTTTAGAAGTTTAGGGTTTGGGGTTTAGGTGTTAGGGGTTCAGGGGTTTAGGGGATCCTTTTCGGCTCTGGCAGTGCTCTGCACCAGGGTCCTGCAAGAGTTCCACGACCTTTTTCCAAGCTCTGAAGGAAACGCCGGAAGGTGACCTAGAAGCCCAATCCTGAACTCCGAGCCAGAAGGCTTTCCCATAAGTGCTCGAAATCCCCAAGCCCCAAACCCCAAACACCCTTTGTAGGACCCTGATAGCAACCCATGGGGGTTAGAGCCGAGGCCTTAGGGTATTGGCTGTTGATCCTCAAAAAATCGCGGAAGGATGCGCGTGTAACATGTCTGCGAAGATCCTGACGGCAATCGGTGCTGTGTGCCCTGGTTTTTGAGACGCTTTCAGGGTTCAGGATTTGGGTGTTTGGGGTTTTAGGGTTTAGTATGTCGGCTAGGGCTTCTCGCCGGAGTGTGCAAAAGGCACTCCACACCCCACCGAGAGGCATGTCACCGAATACCATCTGCCACCGCGCGACCAGACAGGTGAGTCATGGCCGTGCTGCGTGTTCATTCTGCGTTCTTGATTGAGAGCACCCTTTTGTCTATACACACAGGATTTAAGGTTGAGGTTCTCACCCTAAACCCTAAACCCTACATGGTACTGAAATCCATCTTCAGGGTCGCAGACCCCCAAACCGCAAACCGCGGCTGAGGATCGCCGCCATCGGCATGATCATCTACATTCTCGGAGTGACGCAGGCCAGGCCCTCGGTAGCTTGAGATTCTATAGGGCTCCTTTAAGAGATGCTGGTAGGGCTTCTATGAGGGTTGTCACAGCGAGTCTTCCTGGGATTTCGGGTGAGAGGTTTTTAGGGTTTCGGGTTTAGGGTTTGTCTTCGGTTAGATAGGGGGTTTCTGAATGTAGTGGGCTCCAGGAAATTTTCTAAAGGGTTTTGAGAGGGCTCTGCAGAATGGTGCGTGACCCGGGATCCTGAATCCTAAGACTTGAAACCCTTCAGGCTTCAGAGCTACTAGGGGAAACGGAATCATGACATGAGCAGCAACATAATGCAGAAGAGGATCCATACTAGAAATCCTTCTTAGAAGCCTTGTCGCAGCCCGTGTAGAACCCGGAAGCCGTGAGTGAGAAGCCCCAAACTGGCGCCAAACCGGGGATCCTGTAACCCGAATCCCTAATCCCCAAACCCCAAACTCGAATCCTGATACCCTAATCCTGGTCCTTAATAACTTAAGCAGAATCCCGAATCCCTAAGCCCTCTAAGCCCTAAGCCCTAAATCCTAAACCCTAAGCTCTAAACCCCACTCCTTAATAGCTTAAACCCGAATCCCAAATCCCTCAACCCTAGGCCCTACACCCTAAACCCCGTGTCTCGAAGCCGAAGCCGAGCCCAGGGACTCCAATACCCCTTAATTAAGGAATATACCCTAAACTATAGTAGGATCCTTAATATGATTTAAGGAATATTCCTTAATTTAGGGGTATAGGAGTCTCTGGGAGGTGGCTTCGATCGCGGACGATCGCATGCTGGTGGACGGCCAGAGGACCCCCACACCTGTTTTTAGGGCTTAGGGCTTTGGGTTTAGGGCTGAGGGCTTTGGGCTTTGGGTTTAGGGCTGAGGGCTTGGGGGTTTAGGGCTGAGGGCTTAGGGATTAGGGGTTAGGGGTTTAGGGATTAGGGGTTAGGGTTTAGGGATTAGGGGTTAGGGTTTAGGGATTAGGGGTTAGGGTTTAGGGATTAGGGGTTAGGGTTTAGGGATTAGGGTTTCGGGATTAGGGGGTATAGGGTGTAGGGCAGGGATTCGGGCCGGAAGCCTCCAAGCCCCAAGGCAAACAGCCTGCACAAGCCGGTCGCAACACAAGCCAAGATCTTGGCAAGTCTGTTATAGGGGCTACTATAATTATAAGGGACCCTTAAAAAACTATCATAGGGTGTAGGGTTAAGGGTTTTGTGTCCTTAGTAGGGAATGGTGGAATGGACCCTATGCTAAATAATCCCCAACACTAGCCTCCATAATCCATTCCCCCATTCCCTACTAAGAACCAGACAGAAGTGTCTCTGACGCGCACCCTGCATCTTGGAGACAGCAGAGCGCGAAGGGCAGCCCAGACTGAGATAGAGGCTCAAAATCACAAGCAGCATGACATTACGTTCTGGCCCCCAACCCGCAAAAAAACTTAGATTGTCTCGTACCCCTTCCTTCCCTTGCTTCTTAGTGTTTTGGATAGCATCTCACATCTTTTCGTTCTTATGGCATACCTACGAGCTTCTATTTCGCCTTTCGTATTCTATGCAATTCTGTGCGTATCCACAGAGTACCCCGAAACGACGGCTGAAACGGCTTCGACCCTTGTTTTGCTGCTCTTAGCCCTCTAAGCCTCACAGTCCCAAGCCTTAGGCACCCCAGTAAACTCTGAACCTGAAGCACCGAAGACACCAAACATCAACGGCCAAACCCGTACCCCTCAACCCCGACCCCCCAAAACCCTGAAGCCCTGAGTGCCAAGCCGCCAACCTCCCCAAACCGGCCCCAAATGGAACCGCAAAGCGAATGGAAAGGAACTTCCAGTTCGAACTGGGCGGAGGCGCTGGCAGAATATTTAGGAATCAGAAGTTATTTATGGGCTCCCTCAAGGGATGGGATACTGTTCCAGTTCGGGTTACTATGAGGGTTACTATAAGGAGTCTTGTTTCGCGGTTTAGGGCTTCAGGGTTTCACAGTTTTGGCTTGGGGATTCTTACGAGCTTCCAAGGAAGCCCTGTCAGGGAACCCCATCCCGAGGTGCGTCCAACTTGTCGAGGCCCATTGAGGGCCACGGAGCGTCATTGAGGCCCATTGAGGCTCATTGAGGTTCATTGAGGCTTATTGAGCAACAATGGTTTTCGTTGAGGCTTTGCGTTGCTCAGGCGTTCTAGGCCCAGCATGAGTATTCGACTCGCGCTTGGTCTGGAACGAAACCGCCTCAACGAAAGCCACCGGTGCTCAATGGGCCTCAATTCGCTTCAATAGGCCTCAGTGGCCCTCCATGTCGCGCAATGGGCCTCGATAGGTTTCATGCACTCCTTGAGGGGGTTCCTTGATGAGGGGGTTGCCATAGAAGTGTGTAAGATTCAGAATCCGGCTACCTGGATCCCGGATTCAAGAATTCGCTTCCTCCTATGATTACAACCTCCGGTAGTGCACCTAGTGGCCCGGGGACGCACCCAAAGAAAACTTAGCGGTGACCTTACGGAGTCGCTTAGACGGCTCAGGGATGGGACCCTGTATGGAAGCTCGCTCTCTGTAGAGATATTCAACAGCTTCTGAAGCTTTGCGATTGCAACAGCGAGTGTGTGTTGGAACCTGAGAGCTGCTTTCTCGAACGTTCTGTGTGCCAACGCTCTCTCGGGACTTCACAAGAACCAGCATAGGTAGTATTATTGGGGAGACCCCTTAAAAGGGTACCCCTTCTGAACCCTACTTCTGGCTCTCTTAAAAGGGGCCTTATTGAGAGGGTCTATATCCCCAAGGGTCTCCCTAATCCTAACTGAGAGGGGGTCTTATGTCCGACAAGCATTTCAATCCTAACTCCCACAGCAGGGGCCGCAGGAACGTAATATTGCAGTCGCTACGCGTAGGGGGCAGGGATCGTAAGACTGCAGGGTCTGTGGAATGCCACATTTAAAAGGCTTTAGATCAAAAGCATGATACCCTAATATCATCGTTTCTTCACTGAGAGTAACAATATTTCGCCATTTAGTACTTCGCTTGGTTGCACATTAAAAGGGGAGGAGCAAGTGTTTGCACAGTTGCCAGGTGGTAATGCCAGATCGCTTGCAGCTCGACACCCTTTGACTAGCGTTCTTGGTTCGGGTTGGAGGCGGTGTTTCGGATGGGATGTGGGTCGCGGCGACGAACTGGGACTGTTTGGTATGCCGAAAGAGAATAGGGGCTCCGTCCTTGAAGTATCCCCATGTGCCACCTTGACACCAGGTGCGGTGTTTGACAGTGTGCTGTTCTTGCACGACGAAGGCCGAAAGCGGTTCCCAGCACGAAATGCAATACTCGGTTGACAACCTTAATGCCCCACAGCCGAAACGCCAGGATTCTGGCGCATTCATTAAACACCCTAAACCCTGAAACCATAAATCTTACTGTAGAAGCCGAAATAATTACAAATATTATTCCTTAGGATTCCTTATGATCAATTTACTTAAACCTTGTACGCCCTTCAAGTATTGCCAATGCCGCGAGTATCGATCTGAGTTGTGGAGGTTGTCGCTCGGTTTTCCAGAGTTTGCAAGCTGGGGGGGACAGGGTTTAGGGCCGTTTAGGGTTTAGTGTGTAGGGGTTGGGGTTACGGGGTCAGAGGTTGGGGTTCAGGGTTTGGTTCCCAAGTGTTAGATCTTGTCTTGTCCCGAACATGCTGCTGCAGCGTTACTACGATGCTGCTCCCGATTCTTGCTGCAAAGGTCGACGATGATAGCTCCTAATCCGACCGCGCTCCTAATCCGACCGTGCAAACCCACCACCAATACTGCTAACACTACCACAACCACTACGACGGCTCCTGCTGCCTTTGCTGTTGCTCTTAGGTGCCAGGGCAGTTGGCAGTGGTATTCGTGCTAGTTTCTTAGTAGCAGTAGTGGTACTAGTCGTGGTAGTAGTTGCAGTTCTCGCCCAGTCCCGTGGCCCGCTGCGCTACCTCCTGCTGCTTCTGCTGCCGCCAAAGCCACTGCTTCTGCTTGTGCCACGGGTGCCGCTGGGGCTACTATAACATACAGGTATAATACACTATAATGTCTTCGCCCTGTGAGGTGTGGATTGTGATGCCCATTTGTCTTCAGCGCTTTGGCTGCATCGCTACGCAGCTCCTGCTCAGTAGCTTAGTTGGATCGGGTCTAAGACACATCTGACAATCGAGGACAGTTGGGCTTATGAGAGTTTTCGATATTTCAGATTCAAGTCTCATGGCATTCCGGTCGAAGCATCTCAGTTGCACCCCTGCATTTCCAATGCGAGGGCTCGTCACCCCGAAATCTTTAACCAATAAAAGTTGAAGTTAGAACCCTAGTTTACACCTCTTACCGATCTTGAGCCCTGTTGCATGAGCTCTACCTCGCTGCGGGGTCCCACTCGGCAGATCCAGGCTCCTTGCAGGGCTCGTGTAAGGCAAGCCCGAACCCCCGCCCCCATATCTGATGGGGTTCGCTTCCTTATTACATTTATAGGACAGTGGGCCGCATTATGAAGGCTCCTATATCACACCCCATGCCAGCACGTTTCAGTTGAGCATCATCCACGTCGACACCAACACGGTCGAGAGCTTGTCGTTCACCTGCTGGTGGGGCACAGGTGCCCAAATCTAGTGCTCAGGGCTTGACGACGATTCGATGCGCGCGTTCCTGGGGTCAAGGGGTGTGTAGTGCTAAGTGCGGGTCCGGTGGGGACGGCCCATGCATTGCTTCGGGCTCGGAGTCAAATCCAGGGGAGCAGTCAGTCTTGTTTGCCCAGATCCGCACTTTGCTCAGCGATACGTTACCTCGTTAACTCATAGGTGTCTCAGTCTCTTGACTGAGTATACATTATAATCTCTACATCTTCAAAAACCCTACTTGGGAGGTTCATGGGCACTGAAAGATGCGATTAGAAGTCCTTGTATATGAATGCTACCCTTGGTTATCCTACTTATAACTCTACTTCCAAATACCTTTGAGAACTTTATATGAGGGTCTATAGGGTTCTCGTAATTTAGGGTACCCTGAAGATCTTTAAGTAAGGGTCTTTAGGCTCACTAGGGTTTAAGGACCGTATATATGGGTCTATAGGACTTGTCTTAATTTGCAGTCGTATGGAAGCCATGTTATGTACTGTGGATGCCTATTCCGGCCCTGGCAATGCGCGCTATCTCAAGCCCATTCTCACCCCCCGCATGGGCTCAACTCACTAGAAGAGGCGCTTCAATCGTTAGAACAGGGCTTCGGAGTATACGATGACCCTACAAGGGACATGAACATTTAGTTCGGGCGGGCATTCCTGCTGTAGCCCAGCACTTCATGTCCTGCCTATTGGTATGTAAGTTTTGCGAGGTGTTGCCATAGCTGCTACTGTCCATACTCGCGCACTGTCAGAGCCTGTCTACTTCCAACACTGAAAACCCCGTGACTTTGCACGGCAGTTGATACCCCCCGAAACGAAAACCAACCACAAAAGGTAACGGAGCCAAGTCGTGTGAAACTCGGAGTTGTGAGGATTCTGCAGCCAGAATTTCGAGCTGGCGGCTCAAGAACGGTTTTCTAGTCTGCTGATGCTGCAGAAGCTGTTGATGCTGAATTCAATGGCTCAGGGTGTTACAGTACTTCAGCGATGCAGCACTACAGGCCTAGGCACATCACGAACCTAAACCCCAAAACCTAAGACCTTATTCTGGGATCCTTAGAATAAGGACCCTACTACTTAGGGTACTACAATAGGGTCTAAACAATTGTGTAACTCGACCTACTAGGTATAGGTATTCCGACTGTAGCAGGGAGGAAAAGGGCCTTCAACAAAAAACAAAACGTGGAACTCGGAAAGTGCAGTCGACGAGCCAGGCGGCATCATCTCAGCATACCTCCGACGGTCACACAGCAACTTGGGAATCAGGTGTATCTTTCAGCAGTACAAAGGCAATGTAGCTTGAAAAAAACAGGTAATTATGAAGATGTCGGGCTCTCGGCGATTCCTTCACAAGCCTGCCAGAACCTATCAGCCACAACGGCAAGACGCTCTACGAGATTGGCACGTTCTTCGCCCCGGAGCCGTTTTGCGTGTGCTTTTGCTGCGCAGCCTCCACCTCGAAGAAGCGACTACTATAGAGGCCTACATAATTACCTATACTACTTTTGGGTGCTCTTATTATCATTATAGTATAATGGGCCCCAAAACCCTGTTCTAGCTATTAAGGCCCCTATACTATATATGCCCGTATACTACCCCTTATAGTACCCCTTATAGATCCCCTATAAAGAGCCCTTTAAAGGGAGCCCTATTCTAATTATGAAGGCCCCCTATACTAACTCCCCGAAGAGCTCTGCAACGCAAAGCCACGCCTCCGACGTACGACGCCAACCGTCTAGAAGGGCTACTATACGTGCTACCTATAGTCTCCATTGTAGTTCCTTTTTGGGGTTACCTTTTAGGATCCTTAATATAAAATTGGTTAAACCAGAAAAAGGAACTACAATGGAGACTATAGGTACTACTCACATGGGAGTTTCCGAAAATAGGGAACCCTAATATAGTACCCTAAATAGTAGGATCCTTATTATAAGGGCCCCAAAGTAAGGTAAACCCCAATTTTCGGAAATTCCCACATTGCAACTGCTCTGCCCTGGATCTTGATGCTCACCCTTCGAGCCTCAAAGCCCAAAGCTAGACATGAGATTGTACTTCTGGAGATGTAATGGTATGCTTATGTGGTCGTGCCCTTTGACATAGACAACACAGTACCCCGAACTGAACCCAGATTGCCTGGCCTGAAGCTTAATGCTCTTTGATGTGTGAGAGGAGGGGGGCTATGGCACGTTCGCAGTTACCAGCAGCTACGCAACGTGGGCCAAAGCCTTACTGTGGGAGGCATGCATGCCAACTCCACAACTTTGGCTGCGACCGCACTTCATCGTCCAAGTTCCTCACCACGAGCTGTCTTCTTGGGCACTGGTTCAGTCCGAATTCAGAACTGAACCAAGGAAGCAGGAATGCATTGTGACCCGTGTTCATGAACCTTGCATCTGCGACTGTTGAAGGGCAAGCAGCAAACTGCTCTCTGGTCCCAGACTTCCTTATTCTGCAGAAGTGGTGGGTTTGCCGGTTTAGAGGTTTTGGGTTTGGCACTCCAGGTCGACGCGTGCTGGGGTAGCAGGGGTACCCGGCTTATGTCAATTTGGGTCTTCTAGGTAGGGCTTTGGGACATTTTATATTTTCCCTTCTTGGGCTTAAGAGGATCTTATTTACTAATATTTTTCAAAGGCTCTAAAAGCCCCACCTAGTCTTGGGGGCTCTAGGACTCGCATGAGTCCCCAGAGACTCCAATATCCCTTAATTAAGGAATATTCCTTAAATTATGGTAGGATCCCTAATATGATTTAAGGAATATCCCTTAATTAAGGGAGATATTGGAGTCTCTGGGGATCTGTGGAGTCTCACAATCGCCTCTCTTCCGGCTCAGGTCGTGGATGCAACCGTCACCCATGCTCAGGCCAGCTGTGCTCTATTAGACCCTAAAGATCCCTTTAAGGGACCCTGTTAAGGGTAGATTAAGGTACCCATAAGGTCTAATAGCCCATAGTGGTACATGACGTGCACTATCCACAGATTATATCCTCAGCATCACTATCATCATCACGTCGTCGCCAACATCCTCAACCTCATTCTCATACCCATCCTCATGGCCGTGATACTCATCCTCATGGTCACCATCATCACCATCACCATCATCATCACGTCCATCTTTCATCACAAGAAAACATCGTTACCTTCTTCGGGTTTAGCAGCGGGACCGAGGAGATCAGGCTCGTCGTCGTCCTTCGGGAAAGCTGATTGCTGCTACTGTTCTTCTTGTTCTCGCCATCGTCGTCGGCAGTCGGCAGTCGTCATTTTGTGGCTTTTTGTTTCTGTACGTGTACCACAGCTGGCGTTGTTGATGGCGGCATGTTGCATGGTCCCCGCTGCATAGATCAATAGCTAGACCCTGGATTCCCTTAAATCCAACCCCTAAAGTCATGTGGAACATTTACAGGCGCACAGATATGTGAGGAAGCGCCCCCTAAGCCCTCAACCCTAAACCGCCCTAAGCCTTAAATCCCTCGAACACTCCTTATACTAACCCTCATGGTAGCCTTCTTGGTATCCCTTGAAATAACCCTATGAAACCCTGATTCCTAGAGCCCCACAGATCAATACCGTCATCGGCGGAACTCTCCTGGGTCTGGTTGGCTCCGTCGTGGTGTGCCTTGGCGTGCCGAAGGGCAGGTGTGGGAGGGGGTTAGGGTATAGGGTTTAGGGTGTAGGGTTATAGAGTATAGGTTTTCGGGTCCTAGGGTGTTTATTAAGGGTTGCTGTACAGGTCGGCTCTTCGTCTTTCGGGTTCAAGGCTTCGGGTTTGCGGGGAACCATGCTACCCTGAATCCTCGTCGCCGTCGTCGTCTAGCGGTAGTAAAAGTCGCGATCATGGCTCAAGACTGGCAACGCACTAATTTTCGCAGCCCGCTGCTTTCTACAAACCCCATTTGTAGACTTTTCATGCGTGAGAATTCCCAACTCCTTAATAAGCTTCGCTAACCTTTCAATCGAACGGCGGGCCCACCGTCTATGTAGGGGTCAGGCTACAGACTTCAGAGTGCACAGAGAGCTCACTACCCCTTAATTCAGCAAGATAGCTTAAATCATAATACGAATCTACGAATCCCCTTATAATTTAAAGTATGTTCCTGAATTAAGAGGTGTTGGGCTCTCTGGGTATAGCGTTCAGAGTCGGGGATTGCTTTAAGGTTAACTCCCATTTGCAGTTGAAGAGTGGAGCTCAAGGTTCCGAGAGTCTTGTGTTCTGCTGTCATCCCCCGTCCTGACCAGGATTCCCCCCAAGCTCTGTTTCACTATCAGGGCCTGAAGAAAATGGCATACTGTTGATGATATAGATCCGGCATTACCTTAAGGACCCAAAACTATGGGTATTATGGTATGTTCCTTTATTATGGGCAGTGCAGGACTTGTATCATCAACTGTAGTACTGCCCTGATATCATCAGAGTATGGACAGAGTCGACTGCCGCAATCGTTTAGGCTTCTTCCACCTTTTTCGGCTTCTAAGACCAATCTGGACTCCCCTGTCAATCTCTAGACTCCACGAAGCCTGCAATGTACGGACCATTACTCCATGGGGAGCAGAAACACAAGAACCATCCATAGGATGTCCTGAAGCTTTGAAATAGAGATACCAGAATCTCGAGGCCTCGTAGTGGTAGAAAGCAGCCACTGCCGACCAGAGACAAGACAAAAGTGGATTACTAGAGGGGCCTCAATAAGAATTAGTATCGGCTTTGTGGGCCCAGTATACTAGAATCATAATAAGTCATAATACGCTCCAGGCAATTTCGAGCATTTGCAAGAGCAGTCGAGTCCAATTGCTTCTATGCTAGTCTCATTCACAATTGATGTCTTCGGACAAGTCTTGCATCGCAAGCCTCAGCCCTAAGCAGTATGTCTCGGACCCAAACAACCATAAGAATAGGGGCCTGAGTCTGGGCCCCAAAGCCCTATTCTAATTCCTAAGGCCCCTATATTACTCCCCGTTCCAGGCTGGTCGGCTTGATCTTGTGGTGTGTGGCTTGCTGTTGCTGCTGCATGGCAGGCGCTTGCTTGGTGAGGGTTAGGGTTTAGGGTTTAGGGTTTATCTTTTGGGCTGTAAACTCAACTTTTCAACTTTTGGGGTTCTTATAAGGTAGTCGATTCTGAAAGTTTCAACTTTTATTTCCATGGGTTTTGGGCCAGTCAGTTATGGTGAGGGTTGCGGGATCCATTGTTGCACAGCTTAGGGCTTAGGGGCTTGTTGCTAGGGGCCTCCTGGCTCCAGAAGTCTTCGGATTTCCTGTCCGACATACTCAGAAACCCCAAGCCCCAAGCTCTAAACCCTACTTATCCTTGTGGGCATTGGTGGGGTTTGAGGATGTCCGTGAGGCCTTCGAACCCCCCCCCCCCCCTTCCCCCCCCAGTTTGGCACCCCACACATCCGAATTGGGCACCCACCCACTAGCCGTGAACTTACGTAACCCGTTTAAAGGGTCCTTCCTATAGCGTAAACCCCGAACCCTTCGGAACCCTCCTGTACTCCTAGGTGTTCCTAGACTAGACCCTAAACCTTAAATCCCCTAAACTCTAGGCCGTTCCGTGTTGAAGGTTTAGGTCTCTTCCTTGTTCAGGGGCCTCCTGAAAACCTTAGCAGGTGAGTGGATGCACTGTCCGCTGTGCCCTTCGTGGGATACTAGCCCGGTAGAACTAAGACTTTAGCCCAAACCCTAAGCCCCACCCAGAGAGCCCAATACCCCTTAACTAAGGAATATAGCTTAAATCCTAATATGCATCCCCCTATAATGTAAGGGTAGATTCCTTAGTTAAGGGGCCCCTTGGGCTCTCTGGGTAAATCCTCAAAACGGCTCTCAACCCTAGGCCTTAAATCTTCGAAGCGGCTCAAGTCCTAGACGCAGGTCAGCAGCAGGCGGCAGCCGCTTCGCCGGCCCCTCGCCGGCAATCCGAAGGAACCAATAACACCTCAAAAGCCCTGCAGCCCCTGAACTGGAGGGTTTCAAGTATGCGTGGAGGTTCATGATTAGATATGTGAGTTTCCGAAAATAGGGGGTACCTTATTTCGGGGTCCTTATAATAAGGATCCTACTATTCAGGGCATTATATTAGGGTTCCCTATATTCGGAAACTCCCATATGGCTAGTTGTCAATTATATTATGGTTCCTTTTTGGGTACCCTAAATATTAGGTGCCGTATCATATTAGGGACTCAAAGCGGGACCATAATGTTGACAGCCACCCATATAAGTAGGGTCACCTGCGGCCCATACTGGAGGACTTATAACCCTGCTCATAGCTAACCATGAACCTTCAAGTAGGGCCTCCGAACCTCTCAAGCCGTCTTAAACCGAAGAGGGCTTACGGCTGATGGCTCTTGAGATGAATCTTGGGGTGCTGGGTTGGCGGGAAGGGTTCAGGGGTTTCGGGTGTAGCATCAGGTTACCTGGCTACCTGAAGGTTCATTGTTGGCTGGGTTGGATGTGCGGCTAGAAGAAACATGAATCGGGCTGCAAGAAGCCATGGGTGTACGTAGTCACCTAAATACAGTTGTGTAAATGCCGCCGTTGTTAGGACCCTGTCAGTGCTGCCCGTGTGCACAGCGGAACCAAGGCCCCCCCGACGTACGGACAGGTGACTGGACCAAACTGACAGCTGTTTCAGGAATTGGGAAGTCAAGATTTCAAGTAATTTGGCGCGAATGCTTTCGGGTCCTTTTCACTGCCCCAGCTATATGGCTCTGTTTCTTTGCTGACAAGTTGGTCAGATGCGGATACTCCCGACTTGCTTGATACTTAATAAAATAGGTTTCGGGCTCCTTTGTACTACACCCATAATTGGGCTACTATGGTACCTCAAAATAGAGGCCCCATGAGTAGCCGGGCTCATCTTGAAGGCCGGTGGCTGCGTCTTGAACAGCAACCTACGCACAAGCCGAGAGCGACGTTCAGGACATGAGACAGTACCTTTGGGGGCCTAAATAATTACCTGTAGTATTTTGGTGGTTCCTTTTTGTGAATATAGTACAAGGGGCCCCAGAACCCTCTTCTAATTATTAAGGCTTCTATATTATGTGGTGTTTTCGAAAGGTATGCCCGGTGCATCACTTAAGCTTTGTCTGTCACCTCACTGGCATCTGACTGCCAAGTCTCCTTTTCTTTTGCAGCCTGTGGTGGCGCACACTGTTAACCCGCATCTGTTCAGGAAGAACATGCACATGCAGATGGGCACGAGTTCCACATCTCACACCTCGAAGGTTGTTTGTGCAGGGGAGGTGGAGTCCTTGTCCTGTGTTTAAACCCAATCTTCTACGAAAGCCCTAAACCCTTAAACCTGTAACATCTCGGCAGACTGCTTGACTAGACCCTCCCAACCTCAACCCCCTAACCCCACCCTAAAGCCACAAACCCCGAAACCCAGCAACTCTGAGCTGCATAGTGGAGAAACTCCCCCCAGCCCGAAGCCTAGGCCTTCCTCAAGGCAGTTTAAGTCCTTGGCCCGGGGGGGCCACGGGTGTCCGAGACCCTGAGAGGCTGAGAGTGCCATCCGAGTATGTCAGCCACGGTTTAGGGTTTAGGGTTCAGGGTTTAGGGTTTAGGGTTTAGGGTTTATATGTAAACCCAAAGCTACTTCCAGCGGAACCAAGGCCCCACCGACGTACGGACAAGTGGCTGGACCGAAAGACTGAGAGCTGGTTCAGGAACCTCTTGGGGAGTCCAGTTTGGACGAATTTGCCGCAGATGCTTTCGGGTCCTTTTCCTTGTGCAGATGTGATATGCTTGAAGGCCCCTAAACCCTAAACCCCAAACCCTAAACCCCAAACCCTAAACCCTAAACCCCAAACCCTAAACCCTAAACCCCAAACCCCAAACCCTAAACCCCAAACCCTTAAGGTTTACGGCCGGGAGACGGAGCTTGGCTTGGGGCTTGTCTTGTTCGGTTTTCAAGCTCAGGAGTCAGAAGAAGTAGAGTTTATTTGCGATACCGGTCCGGCACGGCCGCTGCATGTTCAACATGTTCCTTCAAACCGCCGTGTTGGAACTGGTGTCCTAGCCAGTTCTTTGCTGGGCTAGTCCCCCAGCAGTGTTCTTACCCTGCATTATAATACATACATGCATACATACATACATACATGTCTATGCCTGCTTGGATGATTTCTATGTTTGTATGATTTTGTATATAGTAGATGCATATGTGTGTGTATACACATATACATACATATATATATATATATATACATATGTATATATACACATGTACGTATATACATATATATGTATATATATATATGTATATATGTGCATTGTATCATATGTACAGAAGGTTACACATGTATACAAATGTATACATATGTACATATGTAGGCGTGTATATGTGTGTATACGTATATGTTTATATGCATATACATCTTTGTTCACATTTATATATGCATATATGTGAATATGTATAGGTTGTAATTGTATCGGTATATGTACAGGTCTATGTCCACGCATCTATGTGCATGCTGTGTATATACATACCCAGTATATACATATGTATGTATATGTATGCACATACATGTGCAAATTACATGTGTCCTGCATGCGTTCACCAACGGCACGACGGATCCAAGGCCCCTCCAACATATCAGGGAGCGACTTGACCAAAAGTCAGAGCTGGCTCAGACACTAAACCCTAATCCGCAATGCGATTGCTTTTAGCATCCGAGTTGGGATGTTGAGGACTTTGGTTGGTTGGGGCTGCAGGAAAGACCGTGTAGTTTTGCAAGAGCCACGGTTTAGGGTTTAGGGTTTCGGGATGTATCTTGTGAGTCTGCACGTGTTCGGGAAATCTTGGCTATGTATAGTTCTTGTTCCTGTTGGTTATAAGGCGACACATTCGTTAATCTCAAGCCAATTCTATCGGAGCTCTAAATCCCAGATCGTGCGTGCTAGAGTTGGACCCCTGCAAGGTTGATTGCGAGGGTTACTATCCCACTACTCCTAGCTCGCGTGGCTGTTGGAATCTCTACGTGCCACTGTTTGGGAATAAACCCTGAATCTGAACACTACATCCACAGGCTTTAGAGCCCCCTTATTGAATTGTCGGAACATGATGCATCTGCCGGGGTCGTTTATCCACATCCTTGGCCCGTCGTTGGGTTTGGTTTGGCAGAGGGATCAACACACGGATCCTAATGTCATGGGGCCCTGAGAACAGGAAGTCTACGTTAGGGATGTTGGGGTTCTTCAGGCTGGGGGTTTGCTGACTACGATATGCTCATAAGGAAGTCATAGCAAAACCAGTTCAAAAGCCCCAAGACCAGAACACCACACATTCCGCATGTGGATAGCGACAGGCACCGTTTGAAAATTCCCAAAGCCTACTCGACAAGTCCCGAAGTCCAAAGCCTCAAACTTTAACCCCCTGCTTGCAATCCCAAGCCTTGCGCTCCACTCTCAGCCTGGACTCCAATTCCTAAAGTCCGAAGCCCCAAACCCAAAGTCCCAGACTTCAGGGTTTAGGGTTAGTTTGGGTTAGGGCTTTAAGGTTTTGGGGTTTTGGGTTTTGGGTTTATGGCTTAAAGGTTTTGGGGTTTTGGGTTTAGGGCTTAGGGTTTACGGCTTAAAGGTTTTGGGGTTTTGGGGTTCAGGGTTTCATGTTCAGGGTTTATGAACCTCACTTCCTCGAGCCATGATCCGGCCACACCAAGGGCGCGCAGGGGGCGCCGGTGGTAGTGGTCGGCCAGCCGATGGGAAATCAACAGCCGCCCGGCACAGGCTGTAGAGGAGACAGGGAGCCCACAATCCAAGACAGTACGGTTGATGATGCAAATCCTGCATTACCTAAAATGAAGAACACACCATAAATCCCATAGTTTAGGGTCCTTAAGGTAGTGCAGGATTTGTATCATCAACCGTTTTTTTTTGTTTAGGGTTTAGGTTTCAAGGTCTTGGGAGCGCCGGGTCTCGGGTCCGCAGAAGATGTCGGAAGATTTGTTGCTGACGCCGTTTGTTCATCATCTACCCATCTACCTTAACCTACCAGGACCTACTTTTTTCTAGGGTCCCTATAAATCCCATATTCGGGTTTATCCTCAGAACCTACAAAAAAGTAGGTTTTAGTAGGGTTATATAGGTACCTCATAGGATCTTTGTCCCTGATCCTCCAAGTCTTCAAGTGTCCTTTCACAGGGCACTTATGGTCCAGAGTAGTATTTCAGGCCATATCAGCATGGAGAGTAATTGTGGGGTCCCGGCGGTGGGTCCGGGGTCACGTTTAGGATTCGAGTGTTTTCTCGCCTTAAACCCAAAGCCCACAGAGGGCTCGGAATAATTAGGAGTTAAGACAACTGTCCCCGCATAGTTCTTGCATACGTCTGATTAATGGAGCCCTAAAACCTATTCCAATGATTAAGGCACCTACATTCAATTCGAGATACCCTTCCGCTTGGGATGTTCGGCGCAAACGCCTGATGTCCGAAACCCCTGACCCAAAACCCAAAACCTAAACCCCCCTGACCCAAAACCCTAAACCCTCAACCCCCATGACCCAAAACCCAAAACCCTACATAAACCCCCATGACCCAAAGCCCAAAACCCCCATGACCCAAAACCCTAAACCCTAAACCCCCATGACCCAAAACCCAAAACCCTAAACCCCCATGACCCAAAGCCCAAAACCCAAAACCCCATGACCCAAAACCCAAAACCCTAACCCCCCTGACAAAAACCCAGGTGCGTGGCGTGAGTTGGACCCAAAAGGGCACAACTCGAGCTGCGCGACTTCGGGAGTTGTTCAACCACTTCCGCAACATAAACGGCACGGCAGGCTCCCAAATAGTAGCCCTTATAGACCCCTTTAATTGAACCCTATTCTAAGTATTAAGGCCCCGACCTTAACCTACCAGAACCTACTTTTTTGTAGGGTCCCTATAAATCCCATATTAGGGTTTATAATAAGAACCTACAAAAAAGTAGGGTTTAGTAGGTCTAGGTATATTAAGAGCACGAAGCCCTTCTAACAAGTCGGATCTTCCGGCACGGACCAGTGCAGCAAGACCCCTAAAGAAGCGGATTTTCCGAAACTCCCATCACTTACGGGAAGCCGCCGTAGCTGCGGCTTCCTAGAAGAGCCGGAGGGCTGTGAACGTACTGCATCCTGGACTTGCTCAAGGCTAAGGGCTTCGGTTTCAGGTGGTAATTAGTGTCTATGGAATTAAGCTGACGGTCCATAGGACGGAAAAGTGTTCACTGAAGTCTCCGGTATGTTAGATGGTTCTGGTTGTGAGCGCGAACAGTGCACGGCATTTTGTAAGGCGGCTTTCAGAAACCGAGTGGCAGCAGAGCCGGAGTGACAGTCGTGGTACCCAGAGAGCCCAATACCCCTTGATTTAAGGAATATACCTTAAATTATAAGGGGACGCATAACATGATTCAAGCCATATTCCTTAATTAAGGGGTATTGGGCTCTCTGGGTTGTGGTGATTCCGCTATCTTGTGACATGTTGATTTGTTTGTTGTGCTGGTCCTGGTAGTAGCCGCATCAATCATACGCCGTATCAATGTTATCACCATGAAGGGTGTCTACAAGGTGCCTTTTAGGGTCCTGTTAATGAGGGTGCCGTACTACTCTGGCTTTGAAACAAGAGCCCTAATTAGGAAATTACCCAAAAGGTTTCGAAGCTATAAGGGCTGCGACAAGGGCTTAGGGCTTCGTGTGCATTCTTATCTTTAAGAAAGGGCTTGGAGCCAAGCGCTTCCAGTTCAGGATGACAGGGCTCGATCACATCCCCAGCACCACCCCTGTGCGCAGGCGGCAAGACTCGAGTCAAACTTCATAGTAACACAGGGGCTTGAACAACTGCAGGTAGTGTTCTTGCAAGTATTGCCACTTAAACCGCCCTTCAAAATATGAGGGTAGTTGTCAAAACTAAGGTCCCCTTTGGGTACCCTAAATGATAGGTGCCGTACTATAATAGGGACCCAAAAAGGGGCCCTAATTTTGACAACCACCCATGAATTGGGGGCCAGCATACGATAGGCGTCGGGCTGAGAGTCTATTTCGCGTTATGGCCCCCCTTATTCCCTTTTTTAGGGTTCAGGTTCCCTTATAACACCCTTTATACCAAAAAGGGCACCCTTTTTATTCCTAGGTTACTCTTAGGTCTAGTAAAAGCCTCCAGGCTTCTTGGGCAGTTGGCATCTGGAGCCTTGCCGACACTTGCTGCCTGAAAAGACTGCCCAGAGAGCCCAATACCCCTCAATTAAGGAGTATAGCTTAAAGTACAAGGGGATTCATATTATGATTTAAGCTATATTCCTTGATTAAAGGGTATTGGGCTCTCTGGGTGCGAGCCGTTCCAGCATCCTGCTGTGCAGCTGGGAATCTAGGGCTTCCTTCTGCACTGCGGGGGGTCACGGGCATCTCATAAGGGGTGCTCTTGACAAAGACGCTTTGGAGCACAGGAAACCTGAGGCTGCTCTGCAAACTTCCTAAGCCCGAAGCTCGAAACCTGCAACCCCCACAGCCTCTTTCTGAACCACCGCGCTCTGAAGTTCCGTTGCCTCCGGGAGGGCCCGCGCCCGCTGCAATGTTGCAACCCATGGTGAAAAACCCTTTTCAGACCCGAAGACCAGAATCACTACAAGGTTACTATAACGGTACTAGTACTACAACATCACTCTCTGCATGGGAATCTATCAAGGTGCGTTTGAACCTTAATCCCCAAAGGACTTTGTAGTTTAGGGCTCATGGTCGTGGCAACTGCAGCGCCAAGCGACGTTTGGGAGCAGCCGTGTCGGCCCAGAAAAGGACAGGTCTCGTGTAACTCATAGTCTGGTTTGAATAGTAGCCTTAGATTACCTAGATTATTATGTATAGTATAGTACCCTTCAGTTGAGTAGCATGGTAACCTTGAAGCGCTAAGGGTGGTGACAACCGGCGCAGACCATACTCACGCACACTTGCCAAGAGGAGGGGAGGGGCAGCAGCACAGCAGCACAGCAGCAGCAGCAGCAGCAGCAGTTGTTGTAGTAGTCGCCGTCGTCGTCGTGGGAGTCGTCGTAGTAATTAGTAGTCGTCGTGGTAGTGGCAGTGGTGGTAGTAGTGGTAGTGGTAGACGTAGAAGTAGACGTAGAAGTAGAAGTAGGAGTAACAGTAGGAGACGCAGAAGAAGTAGAAGAAGTAGAGGAAGTAGAAGAAGTGGAAGACGTAGAAGAAGTAGAAGAACTAGAAGAACAAGAACTACTTGGAAGAAATAGACGAAGTCGAAGAAGCTGTAGAAGTAGAAGTAGGTGTAGAAGTAGTCGTCGTCGTAGTCGCCGACGTGGTACCAGTACTAGTACTGGTACGGTTAAAGGTACTCTTGTCCCACTCCTAGTCCTGGTCCGAGTCCTAGTCCTTGTCGTCGTCGTAGTAGTCGTAGTAGTAGCCGCCGTTGCTGTAGTCGTATTAAGTCGTGGCCGTGGTCGTCGTCGTAGTAGTAGTAGTAGTAGCAGCAGCAGTAGGAGTAGTAACAGTAGTAGTAGTAGTAGTAGTAGTAGTAGTAGTAGTAGTAGTAGTAGTAGTAGTAGTAGCAGTAGTAGTAGAAGAAGTAGTAGTAGCAGCAGTAGGAGTGGTAGCAGTAGTCGCGGTAGTAGTAGTAGTAGCAGCAGCAGCAGCAGCAGTAGTCACAGCAGTAGCAACACCAGCAGCAGGAGCAGTAGTAGTAGTAGTCGTCGTCGTCGTGGTAGTGGTCGTAGTCGTAGTCGTGGTCGTGGTCGTGGTCGTGGTGGTGGTGGTGGTGGTGGCAGTGGCAGTGGCAGTGGCAGTGGCAGTGGCAGTGGCAGTGGCATCGGCAGTGGCAGTGGCAGTGGCAGTGGTAGTGGCAGTGGTAGTGGTAGTGGTAGTGGTGGTAGTGGTTGTAGTAGTAGCAGTAGTAGTTGTTGCTGCTGCTGCTGAAGTGGTAACAGCATCAGCGACACTTGTAGAAGTTCAGGTATCAACACATCTCCCCTGTATGACCCAATGAGCCAGCAGAGCTGTCCTTTACAATTTGTCGTTGCTTATTTGCCACTCGTTAAAAGCATTCATTTACTATTCCGGCTCCTTCTGAACCTGACAGTTCCGTTGGTTGAATGCACTTATGTATTATTTCCATCCTGTATTATTTCCCTCCTGAACGTGACCACGGCTGGCATTTACGATCAAGGCGTGAATGCAGCTCAGACTGGCTCTTTGGTTTGCAAGCATGTTGTGGTCACACGCTTCCAGCGCAAGTTCCCCTGTATCAGTAGCGGTTGATGCTTGCAGCAGTGATGTCACCCTTGATGCCATTACTGATCGTGTCATGTTGTGCTTTACTGAAACCCTAAACCCTGAACCCTAAACCGTTTACTGGCTATCGCTATCATGGCAACCCCCCCTCGATCCGCAACCCCCCCAAACCCAAAGCTCTCCGAGCAGATCGAGCCTCCCGGCCCGCATGTTATACATTATTTCGGGGGATGAATGTTATAATTATAGCATAACGGGCTCCAAAGCCCTATTCTAGTAATTAAGGCCCCTATATTTTTTCGGTCCACCCGATCCACCATGGCCGTGCTTCTCACGTTGCCACTGCTTGCACTGGTGGCACAAGGCCAGCGGGGTTTAGGGTTCAGGGGGGGGGGGGTCTGCCTGAGATGTCTTGAACTTCGCCTGGAGTCTGTGAGTCGAACCGATTGCTGGATGTAGCAGGAAAGACATGAAAATGCTGAGGGAACGTTTTGCTGTTGCTGTAGGACAGGCCCTGGTCCCTACATCTTGAACCCCCTTAATCCCGGAATCTTAAGCACTCTTTCTTTTCCGGAGACGGAAGCCCTGTGCACGTGACCCCGCAAGAGGTGCCGAGCCGGCTGTGAGGCGGGGTTGGGCCATGTTTCCCCTGGGTTTCAGGCATTTGGTTTCTCGTTGCTTCGCGGCATGTGTCATGAATTATCCATGCCATGCCTGTTGGGCCTGTGCCACCACTACTGTACCGTCACGATCACGACGACGGCGACGACGAGGGCGAGGACGAGGAAGTTCAAGAGGAGGAGCAGGATGATATCGAGAGATCGAGGACAGCTATGTTGACGACCAACATGACGTGCTACGGCGACGATGACATGCGCGACGACGCGTGCGACACACAGGGGGTTGATGTAGGCCATGGCCTGCGCAGGGCATTTGGACCCGCGCCAGCTGTGGCCTGGAGAAACTCGGAGCTTTCGGCGGAGGCCGGCGGCTGTACCACGTATCATCTTATCAAGTTCAATCAATTTGCCAATGTGTGTCTGGGTGCGGTAGGTAGTTTGTCTTGTCCTGTCCCAAACCTCCTGTTGCCGATGAGCTGTTGCAGTTTGCTGCACTTCCTGCTCTGCGCCTGCAGTTGCCGGACAGCTTCACTCGTCTTTTGGGCGCCGTGGGCTCCGTGTGCGTCACCGGCGACGACCGGGTGGGGGCCCAGGAATCAAGACTCAAACACTTCTGGCGTGGATGTAGAGTTTCACATCCCGGAAACTCCGGGCAGTAAAGCTTTAGCCCATCCTTCAGAAAGTCTTCTTCGGGATCCTGAGGGAGGAGATTGTCCCAGCAGAAGCAGACTCCGCAACCCTGTAAATCAAGCAGATTTCGAAGTCTACCCCAGAGAGACTACAATAATCCGTTACTGGTATTTCAGCAAGCTCAGTGATTTCGGAGTATCCTGGCATCGGACGGCCCCCTTCCTGTAAGGGTCTACTTTCCCGATGATAACCCTTGGTGACATTGTTACAACCCTTATCAAGGGCTTCAATCACAGGATGGCGATTACAATGCTGGTGGGGGGCCTTAATTGTAAGGTCCTGACAACAGTCCTTATGAAGCGCCTTAAATGTTACATAATAAAGATACCTCTTGCAATACTGTCTAAGCGCGCCAGTATTCGGAGGCTATTGCTATCCCTACCGAGGGGCCTGAGCACTAGCATCCTAGTACAAGGGCCTCAATGTGTGTATCCGTATTTTATTCTGAAGGTCCTCTCGTTTGGGTTTAAGGTACAGGGTTCAGGGTACGCATAGGAAGCCCAAAGAAGGCTTAACAGCTGGGGTTTCAGCAGCGATCAGGGTTCCCATGTTGGGGAACACGGAATCCCCAACACAAACATATCTGAAGCCCACTTTGGATCAGGGCAATAGCTCAAGAAATGTGCTTTCCTGCGACCCTAAACCCTGAACCCCAAACCCCCCTACACCCTAAACCCCTAAACCCTAAACCAAATATGCCCTGAAACTTTAAATGAACCCTTGAGAAACTAAACTCCTCAGAAACCCTAAAGCCTGAAACCGTTAAAAACCCTAAACGGCCCCAAACCCTATACGCCCTGAAGCCCCAAACCCTTAACCAACTAAACCCTTGGGGAACGCTAAGCTCTAGACACTACCCTAAACCCTACAAGCCCTGTGAGCACAATAAACCCCCCTATAAACCCTACAAGCTCTACAAGCCCGATAAGCCCTGTAAACCCTGTAAGCTCTATAAGCCCTAAACGTTATAACCCTGAGATCCGAATCCCTAAGTGTCACCAAACCCTATAAACCTTAAACCTTATGAACCCTATAAACCCTATGTTACTAAACCTTATAAACCTTATGAACCCTATAAACCCGATGTTACTAAACCGTATAAGCCTTATAAGCCCTATAAACCCTATGTTACTAAACCTTCTAAACCTTCTAAACCCTATAAACCCTCTAAAACCTAAGCTTTATCAACCCTAAGGTATGGATCCCTAAACCCTAAATTCTAAACCCTAAACTTTAAACCCTAAGCCCTAAACCCTAAAACCCTCGGAGCCGCCAGGTCGGCAAGTCCACCCTCTTGACCGCTTGGGCGCAGAATCTCACGGCTCGGGACGCCAACTCCTCGGCTCCCTTTTCCCCGGAGGGCCCAAGACCGCTGAACTAAGGAACATAGCTTGGGTTATAGAGTGATATTTCTTTTTTAGAAGGTAAGATTCAAGAAGATAAACAGTGAATTAAGAAATATTCAGAAATGGTTGAGCATATTGAAATGATATGTCAGAATGAAGGTAGCAAGGACACTAGATATTTAGATACAAAACGACAACACGCTGTGAAATGGAAGAAAAGTATTCAAAAAATGGAAGAAGATGACGGCGACATGCTGAACCAATAATAGTTTAATCATTGATTTAATCTATTGAATGAACAACCCAATGCCCCATACTATTCCCCATAAAATGAATAAACCTAACCTTGCCCATCTTGGGGAGTTGCATCACCTGATAAATGGAATGATTTCTGTGTGGTAATGTGTTTTAGGGATTATTGAGCACTGGTTGGTTGACTGACGGTGATGTAATTCCCCAAAACGGGCGACCCGTTACCTCGTCCGTTTTGGATAATTGCACCTTATCTTCTATATGGTAAAGTGTTTTAGGATATAATGGCTACTATCTCTGGGCCATGCTGGTGCAATTACCCAAACTGGGCAAGGCCTCTCCTGACTCTAGGATGGTTTAGGGGTCCGGGGCAGGGGTTCGGGGTTTAGGATTCACGGTTTAGGCTGCTGTATGCTCTGCTCCTACTCTTGCTTCGGGGCATGGCCAAACCCAGAGAGCCCAATACCCAATACCCCTTAATTACGGAATATACCTTACATTATAAGGGGATACATATTATGATTTGAGCTATATTCCTTAGTTAAAGGGTATTGGGCTCTCTGGGAACTGCTGGACCGCTTGTCGGACCCCAGGACTTCGTGTTTCCTGCTGGCCAAACGCGGGAGTCCCTGACCAAAGGCGGGCATGGGAGCCTCGTCACGCAATGCGTGAGTGCATGGAAGATGGCAGGGTAGGGTAGGCTATGTTGTGTTGTGTTCTGCTGGGCTATGCTATGTTACATTGCGGTATGTATATGTATGCATAAATGCATGCACGCATGCATGCATATTGGCTCGCTTCACCTCTCAACACTAGGACCCAAAGGTCACACAACCCTCAACCGTAAACCCCAGCCCAATTGGACAACTGCGAGGCGTTCCTCACCTCAATTCAAGATTTAGGGACGTCTTACCAAGCTTTCCCGCGGCTTTCTTGATGGGTCGTGCTCAAATCTCTTGAACTGATCTTTCGGCTCAGGTAGCAGGGTGTCGGAGTTGTGTTCATGGCATCACCAAGTAGGGGCTATAAGTGCGTTATATTCTTCTTGTTGCGATTACTACGAATAAAAGTCCTGGTGGTAGCAGTAGGTCCCTAGCAGTAGCAGTAGCCGTAGCAGTAGCAGCCGTGGTAGTCGGAGTAGGAGGAGGAGCAGGAGCAGGAGCAGAAGCAGGAGTAAGAGGTCAGCACAAGACTTAAAGCCTACATCGAGTATAAGAAGCTGACTTCAGCGATCCAATGGCGTTTAGGGCTTGGATTCTGGCTTACAGTAGCGTATTCGGTTGGGCGTCGTTTAGTCCCTTGCTGGCTTTTTTGATCAAGCACTCAGCAATGGGAAGCTTGAATGTATTTACTATCCCTAGTGTGGCAAAATTCGCGTAAGACACTATCCAGCATTACCGGGGGGGTGGCAACAGGGGAGGACATCAGTATTGTTCTTCTTGTCATCATTATCCTTATCACTAATTAGCCAGACTTTCAAATCCGGAGCTTCTTGTCTGGAAGCTGGCTCGCACGGGAGGCCTCTGGTCTGCAATCCTTCCCGCAGAGGCCGTTGATGGCCGAGTTGTGAACTGCCGTCACGTCTGGACATCAAGCAGCTCAACACATGTTTAGTGTTTCGGTTTTAAGGACAATCGCAGCCCCACCCCAAAACCCTTCGCCAAAGTCATGATAAATCCCTAGGGGATGTAGGGTGTACTTGTACCTGCAGGACTCTTGAAGATTTGGGGTTTCGGGTTTAGGGTCCAGGGTTTTGGATACGTCACGAAAATACTGTGACCTACTATCCTGTGCTATACTCTTTTAGTATATAGATAATACTCTATAATGTACTATGACTATGGCATACTATCAAGCAATATAAGCTATTGCTATAGGATCTTCTTTAATATACTATGACATACTATCCTGCATTATAAGATCCTACCAACCCTGACAAAAACCCATCGCAACCGAGCATCCTACCGTTTTGAGGACTTATACAAGGAAATCACATTAAGGAACCCCAAAAAGGTGGGTTTCTTAGGACTCCCCTTGGCCAGGCCACAGGCCTCGAGTTCCACCTGAACCTTTGCGACTCCCAGGGCTTGAAGCAGGTCCCGGGTTTAGGGTTTAGGCCGTAATATGGAGTCGTTCCGTTAAAGGGGTCTATGAGGTTTAGTATAAGGGATCTATAAGGGCTTGAAGCAGGTCGGTTCCAAAAGGGTTTAGGCCTTTGGGGTTGAGGGTTTGGGGCTACAAGTTTTGGCATCTAGGACTATAGGGGCTTAAATGGTTACCTATACCATTCCAAAGGGTTTAGGTCTTTCTTATAGGGGCCTAAATAATTTCCTATAGGGGGTTCTTCATAGCAATAATTGTATTATAACGGGCCCAGGCATCGTACTCTAAGTTTTAGAGGCCCCTATATTAGGGGTTTGGGTTTCGGGGCTACCGGGTTTAGGGGTTTAGGGGGTGTAGGGTTTCGTTGGGTGTTCAGGGGATTACGGCTACGATTCGGGTTACTGCTGCTGCGTGCTCCACCACTATTTCTGAACCTTTCCCTAGGAAAGATATGGTTTTGGGCCGAAAAACAAAGTTTTCTCCTAGCAAAATCGCAGCTATTGCGTCCACTTCCAGCTGCTTTGTTTGTCGATCCCCAAATTAGAGAAATCTGAGAACAGGTCAGCGAGCTGGAGCAGTGGAGGCAATGTCTGCGGGATTTCCTTGCTCAGGGTGCGGTTTCCCGGCTTTCGGCAGCATAGTCGGAGGGTCCTGGGCCTTGGTTTACGATTCATAAGGGTTTAGGGTCTACGGTTTGGGGTTCAGAAGCTGTGGCTGTGGTAGTCTCTGATGTAATTATGTTGTGGTATTGTGATGGGATTTCAGCTCTGAGTGTGTCGAGCATGAGCGCTGCTCTAATGGAGGATGTCAGGGACACCTGTAGTGCAAGATGTTTTGATCACCATCAACTGTGGAAAAGCTCTCTGAACACCTTCCGGACAAGCTCCCTCGCAAGTCGGTTAGTGTCAACATGGGCCACTGCGTCTACACGGAGCAGTCAAGGCAGTGGTAGTGGTTGTAGCAGCGGCAATAGTGATTGAAGTGGTGGCGCTGGTAGTAGTAATTGTAGTTGGGGTGGTAGTCCCGTGGTGGTAGCAGCAGCAGCAGCAGCAGGAGGAGGAGGAGGAGGAGGAGGAGGAGGAGGAGGAGTAGTAGTAGTAGCAGTAGTAGTAGTAGTAGTAGTAGTAATGCTACTGCTACTGCTACTGCTACTGCTACTACTACTGCTACTACTACTACTACTACTACTACTACTACTACTACTACTACTACTACTACTCTACTACTACTACTACTACTACTACTACTACTACTACTACCTACTACTACTACTACTACTACTACTACTACTACTACTACTACTACTACTACTACTACTACTACTACTACTACTACTACTACTACTACTACTACTACTACTACTACTACTACTACTACTACTACTACTACTACTACTACTACTACTACTACTACTACTACTACTACTACTACTACTACTCTACTACTACTGCTACTGCTACTGCTACTGCTACTGCTACTGCTACTGCTACTGCTACTGCTACTGCTACTGCTACTGCTACTGCTACTGCTACTGCTACTACTACTACTACTACTACTACTACTACTACTACTACTACTACTACTACTACTACTACTGCTACTGCTACTGCTACTGCTACTGCTACTGCTACTACTACTGCTACTACTACTACTACTACTACTACTACTACTACTACTACTACTACTGCTACTGCTACTGCTACTGCTACTGCTACTGCTACTACTACTACTGCTACTACTACCACTACTACTACTACTACTACTACCACTACTATCACTACCACTAAGTCAAACTCTCGAACCGCTTCTGCAGGCTCTTCGCGGCCAATGTCCTGATACCACAGGCCGGGGCCTGAGAATGCCAAGCTTCTCACTTTCAAAAAGGTTCCTGCTAGGGTACTTTAGGGGCGGCTTAGGGCTTGGTGTCTAGGGTTTAGGATTTTTGGAGGCTTCTATATGGCTTCTATAAATAAGGATTTCAGGGGTTGGGGTTCTTGGCGGGACCCCAGCTTGCACCCCGATGTCCCAGCCATTCACTCCATGTCTCTACCAAAAGCTCTAAACCCTACCTGGAGGTTCATGGTTAGATATAAGTAGGGTCACAAGTAGGATAACTATAGTTATGACCCATTATAGAGGACTTATAACCCTGCTTATAACCATTAGAGGACTTATAACCCTGCTTCTATCTACCCCAAACCCTAAGCCCTACAGGGATCAAGGCAGGGAGCTTCGAAACCTTCACACCACAAGCCCTAGAAACCCCCCAAAACCCTAAAGACTCTAAACTCCTCCCCTGGCCCTACCTTAACCCTAAATAACTTACCTTTTTGGGGTTCCTTATTATGATTTCTTTATATAGGTCCTTAAAAATGTAGGTTCTTCGGGGTTCAGGTAAACCTTAAACCCCTAAACCCCAGGAGGGCTTCTTTGGACTCAAGACGTTCAGAAAGCCCCTAAACCCTCAACTCAAAAACTGGTCAGGTATTCTCGCTGTAACGCAGTTGGAAAAGGGCCCGCAAGAAAAAAACATCAAACACCAAAGAAACCCAAAGCCCAAAAGCCGTGGAGCCTTCCTCGCCAAGCTCAAAGCTTCGAGGCCCCAAACTAGAAATCCCCTGAGCCCGAAAGCCCTAACAACCCTAACCCTACTTGCAGCCGACAAGACCTACCTTTTTTTGAAGGAACAAGATGTAGAAACCACAATAAGGAACAGGGTAAAAAGTGTTTTTTAGCAACAAAATACCCTGTTTTAATATGTAGAAGCCACAATAAGGAACAGGGTAAAAAGTTTTTAGCAACAAAATACCCTGTTTTAATATGTAGAGACCACAATATAAGGAACCCTAACAGGGAAGGGTTTTATCGGCTCCAGCCTGAGCCTGAAACGCTGAAACCCGGAAGCCATGAGCTCTTCAGCCGAGGTCTTGGTTTCCGAAAATAGGGGACCCCCCCAAAAAAATGTCCGAAATAATAGGGGACCCTAATATAATGTCCGAAAATAGGGGACCCTAATTTAATGTCCGAAAGAATAGGATCCTTGTTAGGACCCCAAAGTAACGTAGTCCTTCAGTTTTCGGAAACTCCCAGATCTTGGTATACATGACCATCAACGTGGTGCAGAACGATCAGCTGCGGGACCTGGCGCGGATGGCACATCAGGCGATACTACCAAACTCCCGACCACATGGTTTCTTCGTCACCAGGGCAAGAGTGTTTTCGCGGCATTGTGTTCGCGGTTTGTGTGAAAAGGGATGTAGCTTGTCTTACAATTGTTACCACCATGAGGTCATACCGTGTACGCTTGCATTCTGTCTTATGGTCTCTGGAAGATAAGTTCCTGAACGAGACGAGCCTTTCAGGCACTTGCAGCTTCCAGAGTTTTAGGGTTGAGGGCACGTGGAGGTTCATGGGTATAAGTGGGGCTATAATCTATAAGTCCCCTACTTTAATGTGGGTTATAGCCGTAACTATCCTGCTTATGACCTTGCTTATAAGTCAGCATGAACCTCCTGGTGGGATGTGTCAGACTTAGAGAATGTAATATGGTGAGGCTATATGCTGCAGGAACCTCGCCCCTAGTCTCTCACTTAGTCTCGTCATCTCCCTGAACCCTCAACCTTAAACCCCAATTAAACCTTAAACCCCTAAACCCCTAAACCCCTAAAACCCCTAAACGCCGTAACCCCTAAACCCTCATCAAAACCGTAAACCCTAAGCCCCAAACCCAAAACCCGAAACACTCTTCCCCAAGCTCTTGGCCTCGAGATAGGGGCTTTAAAGATACCTAGGTTCACTCCTTTGTGACATACGTTCACGGATGTCAGCCGTGATGCTTCAAACATATCTTCTCCTTCTGCTTCGGGAAGTTCCAAATTTTAATTATGGTTTTATATACCGCAAAACCCTATTCTAATTGTTCAGGCCCCTATACTAGAAACCAAAATAACTACCAGCATGGTTCCTTCCGATATTTGTAGTATAACCTACATCGAATCCCTATTCCAATGATTAAGGCCCCTGTATCAGTCAGGTATCAAGACCGACTCTAGGCAACAAAGGCAAAAGGACCTGGCCCGGACCCGAAGCAACGGTAGGGAACCCCAAGAAGGAATTCGGCATAAGCAGTTTTTTAGGATATCCCTACTTTGTTGGGCTTCATTATCTGGGGGTTTGTATGGGAATACCTCGGAACCTTAGTTTTTCTTTGAAACTGTCTGGCCAGTTCCAGCTGCTGGCGAACAGCTCCGATGCCGCCTTTGCGCGCTTTGGGCGCGTGCTGTCACCACACCTGATCGTAGTGGTCTGCGTCTCAGTTTAGGGCTAGCATCCCTAAACCCCAAGCTTTCCCCCAACTTAGGGTTGCGGGGCAAGCTGCAAGCTCTGGGAAGCCGGAAGGTTTTGTTGTGCAAGCTTCACATTCTCTCAGAAGCTGCAGAAACCCATACCTTCCTGTAGAACCGCTTATTTAGCAAGCTTAAAGGCCTTCACGAAATCATGTAAAGCCCCGAGACAGATCCAGGTACACCCTTTTTCCGGATTTGGAATCTGACGCCTTCGACCCGAAACCCGGAGCCGTACTTTGACGAAGCTTTTCAAAGGACGCTGATAGCCTTCACCGAAGGCACCCTGAATTCCCCCGAAACCGTAAACCCTAAACCTTGAATTAGGGGGTCCTTTAAGGGTTCCTTTAAGGGTTCCTTTAAACCCCGAACTACACTTTCGAAGCCTTCAATCCTAGAGGCGCTAAGCCCCGGAATCCCTGAAGCTGCGAGGCCTTAGCAGTGTCGGAACTGGCGTATGGGACTCTTAAGAAAGACCGTGCTTAGGGTTTATGTAGGATGGCTTAGGGTTTAGGGTTTAGGATGGTTTAGGGTTTAGGGCTTAGGGACAGGATCCTGAGCACAAGGGACAAGTGACACCCAACAAGAGAACCCTCATTGTCAGAGCCCTGATTTACGAACGGGCTTCTCAAAATCCTTAGCGGAGTTCCATGCAATCCCATCTTGAAAGATTCAGCAAGCTTTCAAACCCAAACCCGAATCGCCCTAATAACTTTAGACGCTAAACTCGAAACCCTAGACTTCACTTCATGACGGCCCCAGTCCTGTGCAAAGTGGGACGTCCTCAAAAGTCACAAAGTAACAGGCCTGGAACAGCGGGAACTTATTATTATATACACCTACGTGCAGACAAACAGAGACGGGGCGCACTCCGAGGTGCTCAACCTTGCACGCGCCGAGGCAAGACGACCGTCGGACAGGGCAGAGAGGGCGGAGGGCACAGCCTCCCGGAAAGCCACGACCATGCCAAAACCAAGCACATGGACTGTCGTGACCGGCACTCAATTTGATGTTCGCTGGCTTCACGACAAGTTGCATAGCAGCATGCCGATAATCCATCTGGGTCATCTGGCTATGCCGGTTTTGAAGAGGGTCGCACCGATACCAAGCCTTCTGCCCCGGCCGACTTGAAGGCTATCAAGCAGCACTCGGCTATCCACGAGAGTGCAAAAGCCTGGGGCCAGCGACTCGGCGTTTGCAAATCAGGCGAGGCAGCTGTCTCCAAGCCGGTTGAAGCACTATCGACGGTGCAGGGAGGTGCTACGCTTTCCATCGCGCACCCTGCGGCTCCGAAAGCCATGTTCAACGAGTTCCAGAAAGAGTTGAAAGACAAGGATGCAGAGAGGGAAGGCAAGATGACATCGCTTGCCGTCCGGGAGGAAATCAAGCTCGTCGACTTCGCCACCGGCAATGAGCACAATGAGCCCCAAAGCCCTAGACCCTAAATCCCAAACCGCAGACCGAACCCTAAACCCCAGTTGCCCTATAGACCCTAAGCCCTAAACTCTAAACCCTCGGGGAAAAAGGCAACAAAGAAAACACCCTAAACCCTAACCCCCAAGTATCCTACAGACCCTAAGCCCGAATCTCTGGTTTCTTCCTAAGGTCCGGGAGGAGAGCGATCTGGACGGGGAGCCGAACGAGGCTCGCAGGGCTCTTCATGAGGGTTTCAAAGGGTTGGGCTTAGGGTTTAGGGTTTAGGGTTTAGAGGGGGTTTGAGATGGTTCGTTATTTGGGGGGATTGTGGAGGGATCTTTCTAGGGTTATTGTGCGGGCTTAGAGGTTTGATACAGCCTAGATAGGGTGTTGTAGGCCTTTTTCAGCGGCTTAATGGGCTTACTCTAGTACCTTAATAAGGTTCTTAACAAGGGGATAGGGTTGACAGGGCTATCATTGTGTAAGACAGGACCTTACCACTCAAGATCCAGAGTAGGGTTCTGCATAAGCGGTTAGCGTGGTGGGGTTTGGGGCTTGGGGTTCAGGGTTGGTGGTTGGAAGTTGGGGTTCAGGGCTTGGGGTTTAGGGCTCTGGATAATCAGGATTCATGGCTTCGGGTTTAAGGCCATGAACCCGAAGCTATGGCCTTAAACCCTTAAAGTTTTAGGATTTGGGGGCTTGGGGGTTCCTTTGCGGCTTCCTCTTCGATTCGAACATGAGGGAGAAAGAACGGTTGAAAGAAGAAGAGCAACGAATCTCTGGGCTTTAGGGGTTCTGCCACCGCATACCGAGAACCCAACTGCAATAACACAGGCCCGAATATCAAAACCTTCACAAGACCTATCTCGACCCCAATTCTGAAAGTTCAGGTCCTGTTCAAAGACGTTCCAGGAACCCGGATTGGAACAACTCCTAACCGAGGACCACGTTACAACAAGCGCCTTCAACCAACGGCCGTGACCCTACATCCTAAACCCTAAAATCCCGCACCCCGTGCCCCCCAAACCTCCAGACCCTACATCCTAAGTCTCCGGAGCAGGACGGGCGCAATCTGACCACGCATTTGGAGAAGGCGTGGCTTTCTTGACGTCGGGTTTGGCGCAGGCTTCCAGGCTTCTGGCGTCACGATTGCGGCCGTGAATTTGTGGTTGCTGTATGGACCCGCTTAAGAAGAAGCCTGGCATCTTTCTTAGGGCTTTTTATGTTGTTTATAATACTGTTGGGGATATGGTATCAGGGTTTCTTGTATAACCAGGTTCCTACATCAACAAGATCATCTTCTAGTCTCCAATGCAGGTTGAATCTGTCACATACTGAAAGCTTCCGGCCCTGAAAGCTCCTGGTGAAGGTCTTAGGTGCAGAGTTCGGGAACCCCAAACCCAAAGAACTTTTCGCAGTGTTTCAGCTTAAAGCATCGAGTTGGAGGTGCAGGTCGTCGTGGATCTGATCTGCAACTGAAGACCCCTGAGTTTCGCTCCTGGCACCACAAAGCCCGGTTCAACTGAAGCTTAACCCTCTCTCTCTCTCTCTCTCTTTGTCTCTCTCTCTCTCTCTCTCTCTCTCTCTCTCTCTCTCTCTCTCTCTCTATGTATCTATATATATATATGTATGTATGTATGTACATATGTACGGTGGAAATGAGAATGGTGCTTGTCTGTCCGTATTATACATATGTGTATGCATAATATATATATATATATGTCTATATATATATATGTACACCTCCATATATCTATGTATGCCATTACACAGTACATGTTGCATATCCTTGCCACGATTGCAATGGGTAAGTTTTTTCGGACAAGGGAGAGTGAGCAATTAGGGGTTGAGCCCAGCAGTGAACCTTTGGCGTGAACCGGGCGCTGTAGTTCTGGCCCAGGCTGGCCGTCTGGAGCCTTTCGGGTTTGGGGCTTTGCTTTCTGTTGGGTACTGCCCCCTACTTTGAAACAGTCTGGTAATTATTGAAGCATGGTTTCAAATAGCTCTTGTTATGACCCCTGACATCGACTGTTAGAGCGTGGGGGTAGTGGGTTAAGGGTTGTTGCCAATTCCTACTTCTCAGCCTTGGCCTTAAACCCTCAAACAACCCAAGTTGTTTCAATCCTGCGATCTGAGCTTCATGCCAGGCCCTTAGCAGCACAGGCTTTTCCGAGGATAAGGCTGTGGGCGCAGGGTGCATGTTTTCGGACCCGGGGGGGGGGTAGGTAATATTTCGGGACAAGGGTCCAGACCCTAAGCTCCAAATGCAAAGCCGGCCCTAAACCCTAAACCCAAACCCTACACTCCGAAACACTAATTAAACTCCAAGTTAGAGTAGTTCAGTGTTGCTTGGAGCTTACGACTGCAGAGGCTGCCCGGATTTGCATTCTTAAAGGCCCAGAGCTCGATATGTTCACGTCTAAAGGTTTGAAGTTTGGGGTCCATGGCCTGATGCTTGCTGCATACCCCTGATTTTTACGAAACCCTCTTGTCTTTGCGGGCCTTAGACATTGGGATTCCGAGCCTGATTCCTGCTAAGGGGGGGGGGCCTGCTTTCACGCAGCTCTACATCAATCACCACCCCTAAGGGTACTTCTGGGTTCTCTAGCAGGGCTCCCTTGAAGGGCACTATTGGACTATAGGGTTCTGTACTATGGCCCCCTAAAAAAGCCCCCAGAGCTGAGATGCCGGGAAATTGTCGGAATGATGGGTACAATGGGGGACCCTTTTTCATACCCTGGGGCCGTCCCAGCCCTTAAGGCATCTTCTGGCGGAAGGAGCTACATACCTTCAGCCCAGTCCCTCCGAAATCCGCTGTGAGAAGCCACCGCAAAAGCACACTGTTAAGCCGTCATACTGAGCACGCCACTACACCCTAAACCCTTAAACCGTAAACCCCTAAACGCCTTCTGTGCCCCAAAACCCTTGAACCGCTAACCCTTACACCGCCCTTGTGGAAGAGACAGCAGGCGCTGATCCGACGCATCTTCACATCGCGTGAGGCCTTGCAAACTAAGGCTTGCAATATGGGGGCGGGAATAAGGGGACCCAACAAGCATATAAGCATGAGCATTTTGCGGGGACATCACTACCTTATTGGGCTTCATTATAAGGGGTTTATATGGGATATCCCTATCCTAATTTTTGCTTATGTGCTTTTTTGGGGGCCCTATAAATACTTATCTACATCATCCCAAGGGCTTCTACTAACGATGATTCTCTGGATGGTTTTTAGGGTTGCTGTTTAATTATGACAACCCCCCCCATATTTGGAGTTCAGGGCTAGTGGGCTAGGTTCGTTTTTAAGGTGTATCAGGAGTCATGTTTGGGTGCTGATCTTTCGCACCCTCAAAAAATTGAACCATCAGCCGAAGCCGCACACGCTAAGCTCCTCATTGCGACCTTCCGATGCTTTGGCCCTTCTCTTCTGTCACCTCATCATGGGATTCTGGTTGTACTATAGGCCGCTTCTAGGGTTGCGATTAAAAAGTCACAGTGTCTCATCAACTAAGCGCATGGCCCATATCAAGCCTGTAATGTCGAGTCTTCACCCAACAGTTCGAATCCCAATAAGTATTGTATAAGGCTCTTGCAGCGCACGCCAGGCATGGTCCTTGGAGGAGCTGCCGTTGGAGGCATCCGTGCTACTGTGAACAGCACCGCTACACAACTGCCGCAGGGTTGAGTCAGAGGGTTGAAGGGTTGAAGGGTAGTGTATGGTTCTCGTCAAATCTCGTCGTGGTAGTAGCTGCAGTGGTGGTCGTGGCAATGGAGGTGGTTGTAATGTAGTGGTGGCAGCAGCTGTCGCCATAGTGGTAGTGGTCGTCGTCGGCGTCGTCGCACTCGCATTGACAGTCGTGGTCGTCGTCGTCGTGGTCGATTTTTTTCCTAAGGGTGGTGATGGCCGATCATCCGAGAAGTAAGGCTCCTAAGCATGACGGGGTTGATACTGTTGATGGACAAAATCCTGCATGACCCTAAGGATTCTAAACTATGGGAACTATGGTAAGTTCCTTATAAGGGGTAATGCAGGATTTTGTCCATCAGCAGCATTGCTGACAATAACGTCCCGGGACGTTGGCGGGCTTGGTTACGCCTCTTTGTTGTTGGAGGTTGCAGATTCCGATCCTCAGTTTGAGCCTGGTTTTCTAGGTAGTCCTTGGGACATCTTATGTTTGCTCTCATTTGGCTTTAAGGGATCTTACCTACTAATAGTATATTGTTCAAAGGCTTCAAAAGCACCCTAAACCCTAAACCCTAAACCCTCCTAGTTTGTCCTGAAGTTCTACCAAGGACCCTCGAGAGGGGAGGCCCTCGAAAGCAAACCGAAATCCCAACGAATCGTTAGGGTTTAGGGTTTAGGGTTTAGGGTTTAGGGTCTCGAGGCCCGCCGGGCCTTGCGTACAGGTGGTGCCGGGGGACCCAGACAGAGAGGAAACGAAGCTGGGGCCGGCTAGGGTCCTGCTAGGGTCCTGCTTCTGGGTCCTTTAAGTTCTTGTGTGTCCCCTTTTTGTTTTCGCCATTACGGGTGCTACTATGATTGGCAGCTTATGATGGCGATTACGAGCATCACCATCAAGCAGTCTGTTTTCTCTATGCACTAAACAGTGAGCATCTGTAGCTCGGATACCTCGCAATCCGAAGGGTTCCTGGGCAAACGAGGGTCCCCAAGTATGGATCCTGGTTCTTGAGAGCTCTGTAAAGCTTCCAGGTATTTTGGTTAAGAGGGAAAATGGACCCGTATACCATTCCTATAGTCTACACCCGAAGCCCTGCATCGTGGATTTGTGAGCGCGCCTGCTCGCCCTAGAAGCACCGGAGAAAACCCTAAACGCGCACGAAGCCCCACGATGCCCTTCCGCATCCTGAAGCCTTTAAACCGTGAGCATGACCTCTTCAGATCCTGTTGGCGGCCCTGCTGCAAGCCTGGCATCAGGTGTATGGGGTTTACAAAGGCTTACTCGGCCTTACTAGCAATTTGAAGACTTTCTGGAAAGGAAAATGCAAAGCCAGGATCGGTTCCTTCAAAACCTAGAATGCTAACCCGGAAACCCCACAAGTAGTTGAATCACTCTTAAGTAACATGATGGTCCTTATGGCTCTTGCTAGTAGCATGACCATTACTCTAAACTACAGCCATAAACCCTAAATCCTTGGGCCTTCAAGTTTGCCTCAATATGATGTTTATAATGATTACTACTCTCATCATTACTGTTTACTATCGAAATACCCCAAAACCCTAAAGCCCCAGACTCCTGAAGCCCTCAAGCCTTAAACCTTAAAGTTTGCATTGCTACTATGGTTACTATGACACTATGATTTTAGAAGCCCTTAAGGACAATTACCCTAAACCCTAAGCCCTGAACTCTAGATGCTACACCCTAAACCCTAAACCCTCAAGGTTTGCTTCCCTCTCCCAATCCGAGGCCCGTCACGTCGCCGGCCAGCGCTGGCGTCGGTCGGGGGAGGTCTCGGACTTCCAGGGCAGCTGGCCGGCTGAAGGTGTTTCAAATGGGAGTTTCCGAAAATTAGGGGTACTTAGTTTGGGGTCCCTATAAAAATAAGGATCCTGCTTTTTAGGGTACTATATTAGGGTTCCCTATTTTCGGAAACTCCCAAATAGCGGCCTTCTTCTGCGCTGGGCGTCAAGTCCGAAGAACGTGTCCATCCTAAACAAACACACTCGAATTCTAGAAAGTGCTTATCCCCAGTGTGCGCTCACGAACTACGCAGTAGTGCGTGGTGCAGAAATCTGGTGCGAAGTATGCTGCGCATGAAACCGGAAGCTCAGAGCTGAAAAACCATGGCACTAGCCACTAGCAACACATCACACCCAGAATCAAATGCTATGTCGCACCATAACATGCGCATGAGCTGCACAAGGCGTCGGAATGAAGCTTCAAAGTGCAATGCGAAGCAGGTCTACAAATGCCATCCCCGCCATACATAACTACCTGTGTAGCGACCTACCAGAGATGCCGGAGCACCTTCCTTGGAGCTGATATATATATATATATATATATATAGAAACGCAAGAAGCCTGAGCCTTGTTCCTCATGGGGTAGAGTTGCGAACTGGAAACTTCAGCCCCGGCATGGCGTATTTAAAAGGCCACGCCTGCATCAGCATGTTCATGCCCTCACACTCATGGGATTAGGATCCCTCCGTCGGGTCGCACTTCCTCGTGAAAGCAAAGCTCGTGACCGACGAAGTGCCCCCCTCCACAATCGAATGGAGTGTCATCTGACCCTCCAGAAATTTCCAGTGTAGCCTGTAGTGCAAAGGGCAGTCCGTAGGTAGACCGAAGGCAGCTACAGTTGAAGGGAAGAGTGCACACAGCAATCCTCCTAACATTACCACTGTGATTGACAATTGGCGATGTGTCAGTTTTATGCGCTTATGGCGACCTCAGGTGCCCTAAAGAGCCCAATCTTAAGAGCCCAATCTGAAGCCGAACATCATGTCGGCAATGCCAAGCTTTGTTTAAAGGTGAGACACTATCCCAACATGGACCTCGCCTCATTCTGTAGCTGTCACCTTCGCAAGCCCGAGATCCGACACCCTAACCCTTAAGCCTTACACTTGCAACCTAAGCCGTCGGCCTAGACCTCAAGAAACCCCAAACGGGTTTGCTAAGTAGATCTTGGCCCGAGCTAGGGGCAAGGGCCTGTGCAGGTCGTTTTGCAGCGCACCATCAGCGCTTTGAAAAGGCAGGGTCCTTTTTAGTGTTGCGAAGAGTAGGAAGGGGCACTTTCAGGTTACCTTCAGGGTTCTAAATGAGAGTTCAGATCCTGTGAGGCAAGGCTTTCATTAAGGGTACCAGACGGGGTTGAGTTTGTTGTGACTGCAGCGGGTGTTGTTGGCGGTGTCACTGCTGAGTGCTGTGGGCTGCTGCTGCAACACCCTGCAAGTAGAAGGGAAGTATGAGGGACATTACTGTTACGTATTTGTGAGCCGCAGCACACGCGTTGCGATTGTACCCTGAACCCTGAGGAGGTTTTGGCTTACGAAAGCGAGCCTTTAGACCGGGGCTTCTCAGCAAGCCGAAGGGTATATAGCGGGCGCTTGAGGTCTCAGGGTTTGCAGATTCAGTCGGCTTAGGTATCCGGTAGCGCAGTGCGACTGAAGGATTCGGAATTTGGGGCATCGATGAGCTTCTGTGGTTCGGATTTGTGAAGGTAATTGCGGCATTTACCCTGAGACGAGGCCTGGCATGACATGGGTGTCTTTTGCGCACTCATGTATCAACTAAAGTCTTCGAACCCCTACGCCCTAGACCCCAAAAAGCCTAAACGCTCCTCTGTAAACTAGGGTATGTTACACTCCTCCGGATTTGCAGACGCGGCGTCACTGAGAGAGCCAAGAACTCTCGCAGTGGCACTTACGGTTTAGGGTTTAGGGCTCCGGGTTTAGGACTCAGGGTTTATATGGTTGTAGGGTGACCGTGAATGAGCCCCATCATGGTGCATCCGCCAGCCCGTCCTTTGGCTGTCGGGTTCCTGAAGGTCTTGGGCTGAGGATTTAGGATAGACTGTTTAGGGTTTAGGATTTAGGGTTTAGGGTTTAGGGTTTAGGATTTAGGGTTTAGGGTTTAGAGTTTAGGGTGTAGGATATAGAGGGATAGACAGTACGCGGGGGATTCTAAAAGAATATGGGAACCCTTAGCACGTAGGGCCTTCTGAAGATTAAGGGATCCATGGAAAGGGTCCTACAAGCGCAGGTTTATGTTGCGGTCCGAAACTTTTGAAACTATCGCAAACACAATCGCCGTATTCCAAGTATACTTGCAACCGCATTAACAATACAAGCCCCTATTTCCTATCCCCTACATCCCTTTTCCATGACCCCAAAGCCGGGATTGTGAGTTTTAGGGCCTGGATCCCGCAAGCAGGCGGCAACAGACCATGCCACAAAGTGGGCTCGCGCTTGGAGAATGGCGCCGTGTCGGGAAGTTGGGGGGTTTATAGGGTCGGGGATGTTTCAGTGCTTTCCGGCTTACCCTCCACCCCCACAGACACCGTAAGCCCTCCAGCGCTCAAGCAAAGAAGTTTGTTTCGGTACGGCAGTTGTGGCTTTTGGAGGCGAAGTTGCAGTGTCTGCACCCAGGAATTTCGCGACTTTCAGAAACTCCCCAAACCCGAAACCCGGCGATTTAGTGTTTTCGGCTCTAGGGTGGGGGTGTGCGCTGGCACTAAAGCCGAAACCTCAAGGCACCAAAATCCTAAAGGGAGGTTCTGCTCGAGGAAAACCTTTCTACAAAGAGACTCCCCGACTCCTTGTTGACTAAGGAGCCATACTATGGTTGATGATATAAATCCTGCATTACCTTAAGGACCCTAAACTATGGGAATTATGGTATATTCCTTATTATGGGTAATGCAGGATTTATTGTGAAAGATCAGCTTTAGCGTGCCTTCTGTTCGGTGAACCAATTGCTCTGAAAGCTCTTTCTCGCAGCGGATCCCTTGAGTCTCAAACCTTCTTTAGCCGTGAGTGCCTTCCGGTAGAAAAGAGCGTCGTGAGAGTGCTTGCGCATGAGTGGCTGAAGCTCCAACTTTCGTTGCCTCAAGTTGGCAGCGGAGCTGACGATCCAGGGCAGCTGCGCAGTGCCGGGAGGTATGGATGCCCCTCGGCTGACGCCTCCGCCTCACGACGGGCCGGACGACCTCTTTGACTTCTTAGAGATGCCCGGCAATGCTTCCGAGGATCCTCGAGCAGATGGAACCCAGCCCGAAGAAGCCAGGCCTGCCTTCTTCATCTATGGTGGCGGCGGTAATCCCAGAGTTGATCCTCGTGAACCTGGCCATGGCGGCTGGATGCCTTCCCGTCCTTTTCCTGCAGCCTTCCAGTTTCCTAGTTTTCCCGGATTTCCCAGAGCAGCTCAACATGAGGACCGCGGAGTCGGAGCACAAGACCTGGGACAATGGTTCGACCAAGGACCCATCTGGATGTGCAGGGCGTGCCATAGTACGGAATGCCGCTGGGACAGAATGAGGGACAATTGGTTCTGTGCGCTGTGCGGATCAGACCAGATTTACGATACGTCTCAGCCCGCTAGGGAGGAGACAGAACACGGCACATGGACCTACCAACCTAACGACAGGAGTTCTTCGGCATCCACTTCACCCCGCTCGTCGCCTTCGGCTTCTTCTTCGGCTGCTACCAGGACCAGGCCGGCTTCAAGACCTTTGCCCCGTACCAGAACCGGACCGCCAGGACCACCAGGAGACGACTTTTGGCACGAGATGCGCGAGACAGCCGAGAGCGAGACTCCTACTCTGGACCCGTGCGTCACACCCAGCGAGGCAGGTGACAGGCCTGGTAAACTTAGCAGAAGGCAACGCCGAGCCAAGAAGCAAGCAGCCGAGCAGAGCGACAAAGCGATGACCGAGGGCGAAGGCATCAGCTTGGATTCGGTCAAGCAGCTGCGCAAAATCCTCAGGGGCACCAAGTCGGACGGCGAGGAGGCATCGTGGTCTTCTCTCAAAGGACCCGAGCGTGGGGTCCGATGGCGAGGGGGAACACCACCTGCTCCCCCAAAGTGGCAATACAGCAAAGATGATTTGAGAGCATTCTCGAAGTTTGAGCGCAAGGTGGGCATTTGGCAATTGCAGGTCAAGCCGTATATGTCTGAGGCCGAGGCCGCTCTCACGCTGTATTGCAGCTTGAGTGGCGAGGCAGAAGAGGAGCTCGAGCACATTGACCTCGCCAAGCTCTACGCTAAGGATGGCATAGCTTTCTTGATGGAGCAGCTTCGCGGACCCTTGCAGGCCAAGCAGGTGTACCTTAAGAGAAAGTTCCTGGCAGACTTTGAGACAGTTAGCAGGTTCAATGGTGAGGGCATGCGATCGTATGTCAACAGGTACCATCGTGCCGAAAAGGCCCTGCTCAGCATAGGCATCAACGTGACCCTGACCTACGACTCGGAGAGCAGAGGCAGTCGGCTGTTGGATCGCGCCAAGTTGACGCTGGAGCAGCAGAGGATGGTTTTGGTGGGCACCAACCAATCCCTCCACTTCGACGAGGTGAAGAACGCCCTGGTGCTCCAGTACCCGGACCACAAGCCACCACCATTTGTGCAAGGACACCCTGGCGGCAAAGATCTGAACCAAAGGCCACCAAAAGGCAAAGGCAAGGGCAACAAAGGAGCCTCATCCTCGACTTCGGCTCCCTCCGGCTCATCTTCTTCTTCTCCTTCGACCGGATCAATGAGGCGAGCCTGGGTGGCCGAGGCAGAAGACGACCAGGCAAACCTAGAGGACGATCACCTCGAAGTGATCCCCGAGGACGACGACGGCGAGGAGGACGCGAACGACAACCAAGACGGTGCCGAGGACGAAGGCGAGGAGCTCATACCGGACATGGGCGACGATACCGAGAGCACCATCCAAGAGCTTATGCAAGTTCTGACGGTTACCTCCAAGAAGCTACAAAGCATGACTCAGGGGCGAAAGTACAGAGGTGCTCCACGCAAAAGCGTGGAAGAACGCAAGCGCACTTCAGCTTGCTCGGCTTGTGGCCAAATCGGCCATTGGACGGGCGACCCTGAGTGCCCGATAAGTGCCAAGGGCAAGACCAAGGGAGATGCTGGCAAAGGCGGCAAGGGCAACACCACAAGTGTGAATGACAAGAGGGGCGGCACCAGTGCACAAAAGGTTTTCTCCGTTCGGCATGCCGGGGGTCATGAAGTTCTGTATGCATTCGACCATCAGCAACACCTCCCGCAAGGCCAAGACGATTGCGACCTCGAGGTGCACCGCTCCAGAGTGCAGAGTTTGATTGCATGACCATTGCTAGCGAGATGCAGGGATACTGTGTGGTCGACACGGCATGCCAACGCACATGCTGCAGCCGAGCGTGGTGCGATAGCCAGCAAGCACTTCTACAAAGCTTTGGCTTGGAGGCCTTGTTCTCCAACCGCCGCGAGGCCTTCAAATTCGGTGCGGGGGCCCCACAGATATCAACTACCTGCATGTATTTTCCAGTTGCTTTTGAAGCAAATCATCCTTTGATTGCTCTGGGAACATCGGTCTTGGACGGTCTCGACATACCTTTCTTAGCCAGCCTGCGTCTGCTTAAGAAGCTCAATGTCATTCTCGACTTGGCCAAACAAAAGGCCTACATCGGGCTGCTCGACTGCACCGTGGACCTCTTCCTGGTACAAGGCCATTTGTGTTTGAAGAACTCTGAGTATCCTGCCGATGTTGCGTTCGATTGGGAGCAGATGGATGTGCATGATTACGAGTTCTTGTGTGACTCTAGGAAGTGCACAGTGAACAGCCCATGTGAAACCGCAGCACCACAAGCCCAAGAGAGCACTCTGATTGCCGTTCAAGATGCTCGCCGCTCCTCCGAGATGGCTCGTGAACTGGCGGCGCGTCATGAGAGGCATCAGGCAGATGACGGTGCTGGTGATGTCAACCACCCTCCGAGCAACGAGGATCGGCCTGGGGAAGCAAGTTCAGGGAAGCCTCGCCGCTGGAGTGGGAAAGGAGCCATCAAGCAAGAACAAGCCCAAGCCGGTGCCAGTGAATCCGCCGACCACCTGCCCACATACTCGTATGAAGCGCCACGGCAATGCCCAGGGCCGCTTCACGACATGCGAGGATTGCCTATGCAGGTGGAAATGGGGCGTCGGCGCCGATGGTGTCACCCCTGGATGGCTTTATCATCCATCATCCAAGTCGCATGTGCTGCCCTTGCCTTCGGCGGAGACGGTCCTGGATCACTCGTGGACGCCAGGAACGGCTTCCTCTTCGACGGCGCTGGGGGCCTCCGCCAAGATGCGACCTCAGCCAACTTCGGCGATTTCAGCCTTCGGGTACCATGGGACGCCGGCCACGGAGACCGTGGTGATCGAGGACAGCGACAGCGACCAGGCGGGCTACGATTGGGACCTGGTGATGGATCCCTGATCCGAGGGAGTGGCCCAGCACCGCTCAAGAAGGGCCAATGGAAGAGGGCGGTGCACAATTTTGACAAGACGCTTCAGCTTTTGGGCAAAGAGGTGGAAGTCTATAACCAATGGCCTGGCGACCTCCACCTGAATCATAGAGCCGATCTTCTTGAAGTGTTTTGGGAGAACAATGCTGCAGCAGGGCGTTTCAAACACAGTCTGGCTTCAAAGGCAGAAACCTATGCGCTCTCCTTAGTGAACCTTCAGGGCCTTGAGCTGGATAAGTCTCCCGAGCTTCTGTTGCAGATCCTCTCCCAGGTCAGACCACGCGTGCTCTATGTGCACAGTGCAGCAAGACAGCCTGCGCAAGTCAAGATTGCCATACAAAAGTGTTGCGAGCTACAAGTGATCCAGAGCGGTAGGTTCATAGTCGACTTCAACCCCGACCTTCATGATGATGTGACGGGTGTCCTGGTGCAAATCCTTGAGCTCCCTGAAACCGGCAAGGCGAGCCCCTTCAAGCAGAAGCACGTGCACAACGAGGCCGGCAACAGTTCCTTTGTGACAAACTGTCGGTGCCTTCTGCAAGTTCAGGGTGAGCGTGAGTGCAACATGGCTGATTTTCTGCTGCAGTGCATTCACAATGAAGTTCGCATGATGTGTCCATGGAAGTTCGATGAACCCCCTCATGATGTGTGGTACGCTCCTCCAGTTGATGCGCCTGAAGAATGGATGAGTTTCCTTGAGAGTCTTGAAAAGCGCTTGGGCAGGAGCAGATACTTCTATTTGAGTGAAGATTCCAAGGAGATGCGTCAACTGAAGCAGTTAGTTCCTTGGGAGCTGACTAGGGCACAAGTGTATGCGCAACCAGTCACCAGAAGGATGCCTGCCGATGTACCGTTTTCTCACAGAGGTGCTGCCATGATCTTAAACAACGGCCAGCTGCTTGTAGAGTCTGAGGATCTCAATGAAGTTCGACAGCCACGCTTACGCTTTGAAACCCCAGTTCGCATTGCAGTGTTCTTTTATGGCATGGCAGAGGATGATAAGTCCCAGCAGCCGGTAACAAGTGACAATCCCGATGTCCACGTGCCAGGCCTGCGGACTGATGTGAGTTTCCCTGGCCTGCCTGAGACCATTCCCAAAGAGGTACGGTCAGCTGTGGCAAGGCTGCACTGCAATGCTGGACATCCTCCGAGACAAGAGCTGGTGAGACTGTTAGCGGCGCACGGCACCATTAATGCCGCGGTGTTGACAGCCCTAGAGCACTTGAAGTGCGGCACGTGTGAGCGAGCGCGTGGTCCTTTGAAACCACGACCTGCTTCAGTTCCTGAGTTTGTGGGCCAGTTTGCTGAACAACTTCAGGCCGATCTCTTCTATGTTCGGGACCTGTCTTCAACCAATCATGCTCTGCTTGGCGTGACATGCTTAGCTACGAAACTGTACCAGGCTGCAATCCTGACCTCCAGGGAACCACAATTGGTCTTGAATGAGTTTGACAGGCTCTGGTTACGACCATATGGCTACCCTCTCTTCATGACTGTAGATGCCGACGGTGCCTTTGAGGGAGCTTTTCAACAACACCTACAAGAAAGCGGTGTGCTGCTGAACACAGTACCAGCAGATGGGCATCATCAAATCGGCGCCATCGAGAGACGAAATGCCATTTTCAGGTCAGTTTTAGAGCGACTCATAGATCAGAACGGGGTCACCAACAGAGATCAGCTCGACTTGTGCATCAGTGCAGCCGTATGGGCAGTGAACTCCAGCATACACACGCGAGGCCGCAGCAGCATGCAAGCAGTTTTCGGCAAACTGCCCAGACTCCCAGGTGATCTTCTTTCCGACTCGGCCGCGCTCGCAACCTCCGACTACCACCTCCTCACAGAACAACTTCGTTCTCAAGCGTGTCAGGCAGTATCGGAGATGTCAGCTTCTGCGGTGATTCGGAGGGCTTTGCTTCGGAAAACGGCTACTTCACGGGCTAGGGTCAACGAGCTCTTGCCTGGCTCCATGGTGGCCTACTGGAGATGGAATCTGAAAGCCCGTGGAAGGAAGCGAGGCGGCTATATACTTGGCCGTCTGGTTGTGAAAGACGATAAGAACGCCTGGGTACAGAGCGGCGGGTCACTTGTGCAGGTGACACATGAGCAGCTTCGTCCAGCCATCGGGATTGAAGCTTGGACGCCAAGCCCTACCGACATCAAGATGCTCAAGGATTCAGGCAAGCTATTGCGAGATGGTCTTTGGTATGATGCTCGCGAAGCCGGACCACCTCCTGATGAACCCTTTGAGCCTGTTGTCCAAGCGCTTCCCGACCAACTTTTAGAACCACAAGCTGCTCAACAAAACGAGCCGGGACAATACGAACTACCTCCTGGGGCTCCTCGACCACAACCGGAACCTGAAGTACCACAAGCACCACCTCAGGCAGATGCTTTGACACTGCCTCTTGAAGAAAATACGACCGAAGTCCAAGGAGAGCAGGCCGCAAATGGTGGCAACGTCAACATCTTCTCTCCTCGCTACCAGCAGCAAAACATCTGGCAGCTTGGCGATGAGCATCAGGCGAGACCAGGAGGCCAAGCACGCTCCAGGTCAAGAGGCAGAACTACTTCCTTGCCTCCAACTCCACGACAACATCAACTTCAACCGCCGACGCCAAGCCAACCTTCTACACCACGACTTCCCCCAACTCCACGGCGACGTGAAGCAGTCAAACGACTACAAGCTACAGCTGCAGAAGACGAACCTGCAGCAAAAGTGCCAACACCTGCTACACCACCAACCTCCGAACCTCAACGACGACCACCTGTTCCTTCTCCACTACCAGGAACACCAGCTGCGTCGGAGTTTCCGTTTTCACCCGACTTTCCGTTTTCAGCAGAACCGCTGGGATCCGCAGAATTCGAAGCCTCTCAAGACGACAGGCTTACTTCTGAGCTGACCACTTTGGAAGCTCAGCCGAGTCAAAGTCAGGCAGGAATAACAGCTGCAGAAGAACCCTCTGCAGCAATGGAGGCCACAGGCACTGAAGAAGGACCTCTTCCCGAACTTCCCGCCAAAAGACCTCACGAAGCACTTCCTGCACGCGAGCTGCCGAAGAACAAGCACAAGGGCTACCACGCCGCGCTCCTCACAAGCTTCATCCTCGACAACCTCATGGAGATCTATGGTCCCGAGATGGGCTGGGATGGCTCTCCTGAGTACTGTGATGGACAACCTTGCACAGCCTTTCGATGTGCAGCAGCAAAGTTAGAGGAGACCGAGGTCTCTTCCGACTCGTCGGATGACGAAGGGACCAAGCCTTTGGATACCCTCTCCAGGCAGGAGCGCAAGGCGATCGACAGAGAGATACCATGGAGAAAGATCATATCGGATTTTCCCTCCAACGTCATCGATCTCTACGTGCAGGCGAACAAGAAGGAGTTTGCTTCATGGACATCCTGGGGATCAATACGCCCAGTGCCTGCAGATGAAGCACAAAGGATTCGAGCTGATCCACGAATGAGGCGTCGAATCATGCCATCGAGGAACGCCTACCGCGATAAGAACCGTGGAGCTGGACCGGAGATCAAGGCCAAATGCAGGACTGTGATCCAGGGTTGCCACGACCCTGACTTAGGCCTTTTGGACCGTTCTAGCCCCACTCCCACACGCCTGGCAGAGCTACTGATCTACGAGATCGCCTGCTCAGGTTACAACAGAAGACTCCAGAGAAACAAGAAATCCTGGAAACTCTGGTGTGGTGATGTGTCCACGGCTTTCTTGCAGGGCCAACCACAGGCAAGGACTATGCCGATCTACATGAGACCGCCCCGCGACGACATTCAGAAGATGGCCCAAACCTTTCTGCACGACTTGTACGAGATCGTGGGGAACCTCTACGGTTTGTGTAACGCACCTCGGACATGGATCAACCACATCGTGTCCAAGCTTTTGGAGGCGAACTTCAAACGACATCGCCTAGACCACACCGTGTACTACAAGCTTGACGACGTGGGAGATCTTTTGGTCATCCTCCTGTTCCACGTAGACGACTTTTTGGTTGCCTACCGCGAGGACTACGCCTTCGACGAGCTCTCCGGCATGTTCACTTGGGGACAAACCAACTTGCTCGACGATGGTGAGTTTGTCTTCAAAGGCAAAGAGGTGAAGCTTATCTGCGAGAAGGGAGAGTTCAAGATCAAGGTCACGCAGAAGGCCTTCATCAACGAGCTCACCCCCGGAAAGCTTCAGAGAGGACGCCTTGACCAAGCAGGTCACCTGACCAGTGAGGAGTTCAAGGAGTACAGAAGCTGCGCGGGAAGCTTGCAGTGGCTAGGCGGAAGCACCCGTCCAGACATCTGCGCTTCAGTTTCTTTGAGCAACTTGGGTCAAGACAATGGCCCACAGCAGCTCAAGGTGCTCTACGAGTGCATCGACTACATGAAGACCACTCCTGAGGACGGCCTGACCTTCCAGGGGGTGAGCCTCAACTACGCGACTCACGTCATCGGCTATGGTGACTCCAGCTGGGCAAACGCGCCAGGTGGGAAAAGCCAGATGGGTGTCATAGTGCTACTCGCTGGTCCCGAGTGCAAAGACAAGGTTGCTCGCGCAACCATCGTGGACTGGAGAAGCTCGAGAAGTCCACGAGTGACGCGGTCCACTTTGGCTTCTGAAGCCAACGCGATGGACGAGTGCGTGGACCGGTGCACGTTCTGCAACTGCTTCTTGTCCGAGCTCCTGGGCGGCCACAAAGTGACGCCTGAACAGCTTAAAACAAAGGGGATGCTACAGCAGCTGCAGATCACAGACTGCAAAAGCCTGTACGACTCGGTGATCGCAGACAATCCAGCAACGTCCGAGAAACGGACGACCATATCGATTCGTTCGATACAGGATTACATCAGTCCTGAACAGGTTCACTGGGTTCCGACCACCTTGATGCATGCTGATGTTCTGACCAAGCACTCTGTAGCTTTGCGTGACAGCTTCATCAAATGGTTGAGAAATCCCACAGTGCAACTTGTCGAGTTGAGTGAGTCGTTGGTACACCGAAAAGAAAATTTCCCCAGTGTGAAAGATCAGCTTTAGCGTGCCTTCTGTTCGGTGAACCAATTGCTCTGAAAGCTCTTTCTCGCAGCGGATCCCTTGAGTCTCAAACCTTCTTTAGCCGTGAGTGCCTTCCGGTAGAAAAGAGCGTCGTGAGAGTGCTTGCGCATGAGTGGCTGAAGCTCCAACTTTCGTTGCCTCAAGATTTATATCATCAACAGTATGACTCTTATCAGCCTTGTCCTTTTTCATGGTTCCCCCAAAAGACTAACGGCTAGTAGACCTTCTTAAATAATTCCTACTAAGGGATGTAGGTATAGGGCTCTGTCGATTATTTATAAGAGGACAAGGGTGACTCTTATACCAAAGCCCCCAGCTGAGGCTCTGTTTGAACTTTCGTGCTTTCGTCGCTCACCAGAGTGATTTCGGGCCTCCTCTTCATGCGGCGTGAGAACCCAGAGAGCCCAATACCCCTTAATTAAGGAATATGGCTTAAATCATATTATGCGCCCCCTTATCATTCAAGGTAGGTATATTGCTTAATTAAGGGGTATTGGGCTTTCTGGGAAGCTTGGGATGACATATTATTCATATAAGTCGAAGCAACACCGGACGAATGCATCCTAAGCCTAAAGCCCTAAACCATCAGCCCCAATATAGGGGCCCATATAATCACCAATAACTATTGTGGGATTCCTCATTACGGTTATAGTCTAATTTTCCCAAAAAACTATTTTGACTAAAAGGCCCCCCATGTTAAACCCTTAACAAGCTGAATCTTCAGAGTTCACTCCCATGCTCGTTCTCCCCGTGGCAGCAACCGGTCGGTCGGTTTCCCAATAGAAACCCAAGAGTTGGAAGCCGAAGAGCTTCAATCTTTAAGAGTAGTGTTGAGGGAATCCCAGCACTTTATTGGCCTTAAGGCCTAAAACAGTAAAACAACCCCAAAGCCTGGTAAAGCCCTAAACCCCGAAGCCCCAAACCCCAAAGCCCTGAAACCCTAAGCCTTAAGCCGCCCCATGTAGGTGTAGTACATTCCCGAGGTACCGTAGTTCCCTAAACCGATAAACCCGAACGCCTAAACTCCTACACCCTTAAACCCTGAACCCCTAAACCCTTAAACCCTTAACCCTTCAGCCCTTAACCGTTAAAACCTAAACCCTTGAACCCTTAAACCCTTAAACCCTTAAGCCCTTAAGCCCTTAAACCCGAAACCCTTAAAATCTAAACCCTTAAAGCCTAAGCCCTTAAAACCTAAACCCTTAAACCCTACCTAGACCTTCCATCTACCCTCTATTGGACCCTAAATGACCCTACTTTGAGACCATATACCCCCATTTGAGGGTACAAGGAGGGTCCTGGTATACGTTCCCGAGGTATCGTAGTGGAAAAGCGCTAAACCCCCGAAGCCCCAAACTCACCCCCGAAGCCCTGAAACCCTAAGCCCTCTACGTTCCCGAGGTATCGCAGTGTCGTGGCCACGGTCAACAGCCGCGATGAGGGTGCACTGGAGCGCCTGATAGGCTCGGTACCCCGTTTTTTTCGCAGTTTAGGGCTCCCTCAACCCTGAACACCCTATAAGGGTTCCTTTAAGGGTCCCGATCTATAGGGGTTCTATACGGGTATAGGTTTTAGGGCTTACTTGGAGGTTCATGGGGAGTTATTATAAGTAGGGTTATAAGTAGGATAACTCTATGTAGTTATAACCCTTCTTAAGGGACTTATAGCCATAAGTAGGATAACTATAGTTAGTTATAGCCGGCTAAAACCCCTACCCCATTCATAAGTACCCATGAACCTCCAGTGGGCTGAAGGGTTCGTGGCTTGGGGAGGGTTGAAGGGCCCAGAGAGCCCAATAGCCCTTAATTAAGGAATATGGCTTAAATCATAATATGAATCCCCTTATGGTTTAAGGTATATTCCTTAAGTAAGGGGTATTGGGCTCTCTGAGGGGGAGATTGTGTTCCTTCGCTTCCGAGTTGGGGGTTCAAGTATTTTAAAGGGTGTTTCACAAGTGCTGTACATTAAAGGGCTTCCTTCAACGGCTTTCTTAGGGTTTTGTGGGTTTGCAGGGGTTCTACAAGGATGACACTGAAACCCTAAACCCGATGTTATGTGGCTTTGAAGGGGGATCCTCCGAGACTCCGGGCCGTGACATCGTTGGGGTATCTCACCGTTGGATTTCCCCACGGTTTAGGGTTTAGGGTTTAGGATATTAACCATAAGTTGTAGCGCCTATCGATTCCGTGGCACAATCCTGCAAAACCCTAAACTCAACACTACAAACCCTAAGACCCTAAAGCCCTAAACCCCACAAGCGAACTCTGAAAGCTGTTCCAGGCCACACGGAAAGGCTCGACGTCGCAAGGCAGCGGCAGCTGCTCCTTCAGGCGGGGGCTGACGAGTTATGGTGGTTTACTATTCAGATATAGGGTTTAGGGTTCCTATAAGGGGCTACTGGAAGGATTACTGTAAGGGTCACTTGAAAGGGTTAGGGTTACCTCAGTGATGAGTTGCGAGATCACGGTTGAATCCGCCGCTGGGAATACGGGCCATATCTGATGTAACCCCCCATCAGCACCGAGACATCGTTTCTCCTCCGGCTGCATCTCTTGGTACCGGTAGCTGCCGGCCAGGTAAGCATTGCTGCTACAAGGTCGCCTCTTATCATGCCGTTGGTCCAGCCGCGATAGACGGCATCCTAGTGGTTGTCGCAGAAGCAAATGTCGTCGTCGTGGTCATCCGACAAGTAGCAGCCCGAGCCATTCCCGCGCCAATTTTGCATAGCATTGTGCGGCAAATGCAAACTCACCATACCGCCTTGCATCTTGCAGCCCCTACTTACTTAGACTCTGGTATACCCCAAAAGCCTCTACTACTTACTAAACTGTCTACTTACGGCTATATTCAGTGGAACACGCCGCCCAAAACGCTAAACCCCAAACCCTAATGGACCCCAACAAAACCCAAAGTAGGCCTTAAAAAGACTCGAAGAGCTCAATAAACCCGAATGAACCACCAAACTCTGAACCCAAGCCCTAAACCCTGACTCTTGGAGTCGCTGCCAGGGACTTTAGGAAAAAGGAGCTCAACAAAAAAAACCTGAACCTTAAACTCAGAAAGCCTAGCCCCATGCGGGAGGACGGCTTCGGGCGGATCTTGGCCCTCCTGGCAGGCTCTTCGGTTTCTCTTACCTACCAGGATTTAGGGGTTCAGGTCTTTAGGGCCTAGGGTTGCATCATGCATATACAGCCATGAAATATGCATGCGAGAATATATAGCAAGTATGGCATGCTACCTGACGAACGCGCGGCGTGCCTGCATGCACTGACACCGCTTTTCCTGGTCATGCAGAGGCTGCTCAGAGTTGGCACAGGTTGGAAACGTATCTGGGAGCCTTGTGACCTGCAAGTTCAGGTTTTGGGTTTCGGGGGTTTTCGGGTGTTCGGATGTCAGGCTCAGGGCACAGGCACGTGAGGCTTTCGGGTGCCCAAGGCTCTTCGGCAAAGCGCTGCAGCCGGCGCCGGCCCACCTCCGCTTTGACTGTAAACCTCCTTCTACTACCTATAATCTCCATTGTAGTTCCTTCTTTTGGTTTAACGAGTTTTATGTGTTGGATCCTATAAGGTAACCCCAAAAAGGAACTACAATGGAGACTGTAAAAATGTAACCCTAAAGCCCAAGCCAGCCGCGTAGCGAAATCCCAAGCTCAACACCACCATAGGGTTATATAGGCGTTTGGAGGTTTACCATCCCCCTTTAGACAGTACCATAGGCTTTAGCGTTTTACAATAGGGTTCCAGGGTTAAGGGGTGTTATAAACTAGAGGTCTACCATCCCCTTTTAGACAGTACCATAGGGTTTAGCTTTTCACAATAGGGTTCTAGGGTTTAGGGGTGTTATAAATTAGAGGTCTACCATCCCCTTTTGGACAGTACCATAGGGTTTAGCGTTTTACAATAGGGTTCTAGGGTTAAGGGGTGTTATAAATTAGAGGTCTACCATCCCCTTTTAGACAGTACCATAGGGTTCAGCTTTTCACAATAGGGTTCTAGGGTTAAGGGGTGTCAGAAATTAGACAGTACTCTAGGGTTTGGCGTTTTACAATAGGGTTCTAGGGTTAAGGGGTGATATAAATTAGAGATCTACCATCCCCTTTTAGACAGTACCATAGGGTTTAGCGTTTCACAAATTGGTTCTAGGGTTAAGGGGGTGTTCTAAATTAGAGGTCTACCATCCCCTTTTGGACAGTACCATCGGGTTTAGCGTTTTACAGTAGGGTTCCAGGGTTAAGGGGTTTTCTAAATTAGAGGTCTACCATCCCCTTTTAGACAGTACCATAGGGTTTAGCGTTTTACAACAGGGTTCTAGGGTTAAGGGGTGCTATAAATTAGAGGCTTACCATCCCCTTTTAGACAGTACCATGGGGTTTAGCGTTTTAGGACCCTAGAGGTTTACCATCCCCTGGCCTTTTTTGCGTGAGGTCTGGCTTTGCTGTCGGCTTTTGCGGCCTCCTTGGGCCATTGGCTGGATCGCCTCGCCTGGCCAGCCCGAGGGGATGGGAAGGACTTGGAGGTTCATAACTACTTATACGTGGGGGTATGAGAAGTCCTTTAAGATGGGTTATAACTATAGTTATCCTACTTAAAGCCTTACATATATCTACCTCCAAGCATTCCTTCAAAGCTTGCTAGAAGTCATTGACTAGGGGTTAGGGGTTTAGGATTCCTGGCTCCTTTCCGAGTGCTGTCGTTCTATCGCTGTCAGCATCATCATCATCATCATCATCGTTTCTTCTATGCATGTATACATGATATAAAATAGGTCCATATGAAAACGCACATCGCCATCACAATCAAACACCCCAAACTTCAAACCCTAAGACCCTGTACTGACCAAAACCCCAGACACCGAACTGCAAAGTCCAACCCGACATCCAAAACCCGTAGCCGTGCACCGTGCACTATATATATATATATATACACACACACACACACACACATTATATGACTAGAATATACGATACTGTACTATCGAATATTATCACTATACTCTGAAGTTTTACAATATACTCCTTAAGTTTGCTAACTCTGAAACACTACAACATGCTCCTTTGCCTTAGGAACCGAAGCTAGGCCACTGGCTCATCCTGGTAAGGAGTTCTAGCTGTATTGCAGTTGGAAAAGAGCCCTCGAAAAAAAAGCTAAGCCAGGGTCGCCTGGATCTGCTTAGCCGTGTGCTTCCTTGGCGCTTCCCCGCTCTTGCGCACGCCCCTGGGTGGGGTGGCGCAGAGGCTGCGGAGAGGGGACCCTGGATCCCGGTTTTAGCGTTAGTTTAGGATAGAAAGTAGCAACAACAAGAAGAAAAAACTTGAGTTTAGGGTAGAAGGAAAGTAGCACTAACAAGAAGACACAATTTTATGTAGCATCGCACCAGCGTTGCTCTTACGGTTGCTTTCACCATGGCGAGTACCATCAATGCTGCAACTGCAACTACTTCTGGGATGTTTAGCCTTCGGTATACTTCCAGCATCTTAAATACCGGGTTCCGTCATCTTTACTGGACGACATTTGTGTGCTTTCAAAACTTGTCAACTGTTGATGCACGCTTTCTCTGCATCAGGATGTCGAGAAATCGTTTTCCCTTCCGCCTACAGGGAACCGGAAGGATTGGTATAGTGGTATCATAACTACCACTATTATAGATTCGGAAGGACTGTCATCTATTCTTGCCAATCTCATCAATCACGTATTCGCTTGCCACTGCCAGCACTATCTTCGGAAGCTCATTTTCCAGGTTTCCCAACAGCTTCAACCCTAAAACTAAGCCTGTATCCCGTGTTGGAAGCAGCTGCACCGGGAGGGGTTTAGGACTGCTTGGCTGTCTGCCAGCAGGTGGCAGCAAGTCTGGAACGGTTACTGCTGCCAGGATAGGCACGACACGTACCCGCAGAGCCCCATTTACTCTCAGTTAAGGAGATCACGTCGAACTCTTGAATACCGTTGGCCATCCTAGTGCGGATGATTTATAAAGTAGACCCCTAAACCCTAAACCCCTAAACCCTAAACCCTACTTGGAGGAAGTAGACCCCTAAACCCTAAAACCATAAACCCTAAACCCTACTTGGAGGAAGTTAGGGGTGCTTGACTCTCTTTATACGTGGCCTGTCATGTACGCATCGCAAGAGCCAGTGGGCTGAAGCCCACAAACTCGAAAAACACAGACCATGGAGCCCCAGGGTGTAGGGTTTAGGGTGTAGGGCTTACTTGGAGGGTCGGGGGACTTAGTAAGTAGGTCGTAAGTAGACTTATAAGTACCCTAAAAGGGACCTTGATTGAGGTTATGGTACTTATAAGTCCTTAAAATAGCCAGTTACTAAGTCCCCCGACCCTCCAAGTAGTAGCTGAGTGGATACACTTTGCACTTTTTGGGAGAATATTGCCCACTATAAAGCTGAAAGTGTGCACTTTTGGGGGGCTTATGAACTCAGCAAGGAAGTGATTAAGGAACCTTGGGCCTCTGTTAGGGTTCCTTATATGAATGCTATTATTTTGGGGTTATGGGCCCAGGGTGTCTTAATCAGGTTCCTCCAGTATAGAACTGCTTCAGCAGCAACCCTGAACTCATGGCCCAAAGGAAGCCCGAGCTGGAAAAGTATTTCGGCTATACTAAACCCCCATAATACCAATTATAGTAATCCTTATAGACCCCTTAAAAGGAACCCTGCAAGGAGCCTGATTTTTGAGGCGCCTCCATTCTGGCACTTCGGGCAGGTACTGCGACCAGGTGCTTACCAAGGCCCTGGACGGCTGGATGAGGCAGGTCTGCCTCGAGGCGCGGGCTCTCAAGCTCAGAGTGGTAGGTATGGTTTAGGGTTTAGGGTCGAGTAGCAGTTATGGTTCATGGTTTCGGGTTTAGGATTTAGGGTTCAGGGTTTAGGGTTTAGGGTCAGGCGGTTTAGGGGCAAAATACTTTAATTACTAGTTATTGTGACAATACTGATTCAGCAGTACAGTTGGTAATACTAAAGAATGGGACTACGGCTAATAAATGATTAAAAGCAGTACTCCGAGTTGTCGTCGGCGTCGTCGTGTTAGTATTGATTTATATCAGTATGCGCATAAACTAGTATTAGTCGTAGTGTTACCCATAGTATTAGTGTGTCTTAGTCTTCGGGTTAGCATTTGCACAAGTTGTCGTGCTAGTGATAGCACCAGTATTCGCCTTAGTTTGAGTATTTGTGTGAATATTATAACAAGCTCAAGCATTAGTTGTGTGTTGGTATTTCGAACAGTGTTAGTATTAGTACCAGCACCAGAATCAGTATTAACATGTGTGAGCTGTGTACGTATTTGTGTGCGTACTTTTGCATGCGAACCATTACTATGATGGTTTCAGTAGTAGCCGGGGTAGTAGTAGTCGTCGTCGTAGTCGCAGTCGTTGTCGTGGTAGCAGCAGAAGAAGCAGTCCCGTGGGCTCGTAGACTTGCAAACTCGGAGACTCGCATAGACTGGTAGACTCGCAGACTTGTCGTTGTCGTAGTCATAGCAGTAATGTCTCCCTAACTTGAACCCCCTTCTATGAGAAACTTCCATCTGTGCGAGCATTGACTGTAAGGGGTATTCAAGCTGAGCACTCTTGCAGGCTTCAGCTCAAACCATGGCCGGCGCAGTGGCATCAGGCCTTCATGGTAAGGATCAGGGTTTGCATTCCGACATGTAGGGTTTAGGGCCGGCTTCATGAACAAATCCGCTGCATTCCGAAACTCCCTGTCCCTGGCGGAGATGGGAGCTGGGGTTAGGGTCGAGAGTGTGTGGGTTCCGGGTTAGGGTCGTTTAGAGTTTACAGTAAAAGCCAGAACGTTGGAATATGGTTATCCTAAACCCTTTGGCAGTGGCTCGGGCCGGGTTCGGGTTGAGGCCGAACGGGGCGAAGGCTTCAGGGCTGAGGTGTTCGGGTGGTTTATGGCTCATGTCGCAGAGTTTAACGAATGATGATCGAGTAGTAATAATAGTAGTATAGTAATACTAGTATTAGTAGTAATAGTAATAATAACAGTAGTATAGTAATAGTAGTATTAGTAGTAATAGTAGTAATAATAGTAGTATAGTAATGGTAGTATTAGTAGTATTAGTAGTAATAGTAGCAATAGTAGTGATAGTAGTAGTAATCGTAAGACTATCTTGATTATTCATGGTGAGGCAATGAGGGCCCTCAGTTAACCGAAACCCTGGTCCGTACTTTGCTGGATAGACCAAACAGAAGCCGGCACACTCTTCGCCGATGCTTCGGTCTAGTCTCCTTTGCCTTAAAAGGGGAGCTTACGGTTTGGAGTTTAGGGCATCGGTTTTCGGCCTGGGCCCTAAACCCTATTCAGGGTTTAGGGTTTAGGGGGCCCGATTACAAGGGGCCCTGAACCCTACTAAGGGTTTAGGGTTTAGGGGGCCCGATGCTAATGGGACCTCGCAGGTTGTTCGACGTGTCGCCCTTGCTGGAAGAAGCTCCCGAAACTGTGCCCATAAACCCAAAGGCACCGATAAATCCTAGGCCCGGAACCCTAAATCCTATAAACCATAAAGCCACCGATAGATCCTAAGCCCTAAACCCCGTAAGTCCTAAAGCCCCTGATACTTCCCAAGCCTGAACTCTTGAAAGCCCTGACCTGTACCTACAGTCTCCTTTGGAATTATTTTCTGTATTACTGTTCATATAAAACTCCACAGGTTGTTAAACGTACTATTTCTATTGTGGTTCTAAGAGGGGTGTAGGAACCTCTCTATCGTTCAGAGCTCCTCTCCCAGTTCTGGGCGCTTTGAGCTATCCGCTCCTGACACGGCAGCTGCAGTGGCTGCTTGCGCGCGGTGCCCTAGTTGGTTTGGGAGTCCAAGGGCTCCGTGTCCGTTATGGGAGCCTGAAAAGTACCAAGATTATTCATGAGGGTACACATAACTCCAAACCCCTGTTCTTACCAGGGCTTGCGGTTTACAGAATAACAACTACAGCCTGAACGATATGGCAATCGAGCCAGTTCGCAATGACAAGTAGACGCAGAGCCAGAGGTGCTCGAAGCAAACCTGACGTTCCGGTTCGATTGTCATGTCCTTGGAGGGTTCAGGCCTGTATATAGGGCCGCAAAAACGCACATAAGCAAAAACACGGATAGGGATATCCCATATAAACCCCCGTATAATGCAGCCCAATAATGTAGGGATATCCCTATAAAATGGTTATGCTTATGTGCTTTTGGGGGTCCCCAGTAAAGTGTTTTGGAGCACAGAAGAGTGCAGGTGCCTTAGGGTTTAAAGGAGGCGAAGGTATATACTGCATGTTAACACCTCTTAGTACCCCAAAACAACTGTACCGTACTGTACTATACTGTATCATGCTATATACCACCATGCCATGCAAAACCATACCACATCATACTCATTTACTGACCTGTCCTACTAAGTTATATGACAGCATGTGCTTCAGAGTTTTGAGATTCAATCCTGCAACTTCTGGGATATGTCAAAAAGATAAATAAAACCAAAACAAAACCAAAAAACAAACACGTACACCCAGCCAGTAACAACAACAACGAACAAAAAACAAAACAAAAACAACACAAAAACTAAAAGCAAGATAACAGTGCAGGTGGAGGCGTTCACCTTTTGTTTGTGTTTTTTTTGCTAGTTTTGCTGCTTTGTTTGGTGTTTTCCCTAGAAAAAAAAAGCAAAAACAGAGAGCAAACACACACAAAACAACAACCACCAAACAAACATACCCACCGTTGTGTGTTTTTTTTTTTTTATCTTTTTATGTGTTTTTTTTGATTTTGTTTTATCTTTTCGTTGATCTCCAGAGGTTACAGTGTTTTGAATCTCATAACTTTAGAGTTCTATGCAGGAGACCAGTCATGTTATTGGTCCTCACGCTGATTTGAGAGTTTACGAACATTAGGGGTGCTTTGTTTTGGGGTCCTGATAGTAAGGGTCCTACTATTTAGGGTACCATAAACTATATTAGGGTCCCTCGACCCTAAACCCTACTATTTTCAAGGAAACTCGCATTGCACAGAGTGTCGAGGCTGCTCCCGCTGCCGGCGCAGCTCCACCGATCCTTTGTGCTGATGCTGCTGCTCGAAGGTTCATGGAACGACTTGTTTTGGGTTTGAAGTAGGAGTTTGGGGTTTATGGACGACCTGGTAGAGTCAGTCTAGTACTGTATCGTATAGCTTCTTTTTGCATAAACTAGTAAAGTACAGTCGCACCATAAGAAGGAGCAACAACGATGGTTTCTAGAAGTGTAGTATTACTAAGGAACATTACTTGAGATTTCTAAAGGGCCTCAGAACGGCTCAGGCTTGTCTTGCTGGCAGCCTGCCTGGTTGTGCTGCAGGAGGCTCTCATTGCGAACTTTCTTGTTGGGGTTTAGGGTTCAGGGTTTAGACTTAGAGTTAGGGGTTCGGGGTTTGGGGCGTTTAAGGTTTAGGGGTTAGGGTCCGCGTTCCTTAGCCGCAGCATCAGCCTCCATGGGGTTCCGCAGGGCTTAGATATGTGTTTGTTCACGTCCGGTCTGCTAAGGAGAGCTAGGGAAACTTGGCGTGTCGGTCGTCACCAGTTGAAGGTGCAGCAGAACAGGACACATCATTCTATACGAGAACACTCCGAACCGTCAAAGCGGACAGGCTGTGAGTGAGTTGGCATTCGGCGATCAAGGCAGCCTTTTGCCGGAAGCTAAGTGACTGCTGCACCAGGGCTTTCTGGAGCCACTTTGGGCTGTAGAGAGCTCAAAAGTGCCTTCTGTTCCGCTTGTAATGCGTTCAGTACATTTGGATGTAGGGCTTTGGGAAGCTTGCTGGGACCGGAGTGAAGTTGCTCGTAGTTTGGGTGTCGGTTTAGGGTTTAGGGTTTAGTTTAGTGTGTGTCTGTGTGTGCTGCAGCTTGCATTACTTGCATTTCGGACTTAACAGGCCCAAGGCTTCCAGATCTGTGGTTTAGACAGCCTGATCTTAATACAGGGGCCTCAATAGCTACCTATATACTATTTTGGGGGGTTCCTTATTATAAGTATAGTAAAAGGGCCCCCCCAGCCCCATTCCAATTATTAAAGCCCTAAGGCCCCTATAGTAGGCGCCGGCCCTCAGGTTTGCATCGGGGGCGGCGAGCCTCATGCTGGCTGTTTTGTTCCATGGCACGAAGTTGATGCAGCAGGCGGCCTTCCGCTGTGTGATGATTGTTGGAAGCATCGACTTCGTGCTTTCAGCCGTAAGGACTACTTGGCAGGATCCCTGTGTTCTCCAGATTGCCCTTGCTCGTCATTCACCCTAGCTGTTACCTGCTGCTGCTTGTGCTGCTGCCGCTGCTGCTACTACTGCTACTACTGCTACTACTGCTACTACTGCTACTACTGCTACTACTGCTACTACTGCTACTACTGCTACTACTGCTACTACTGCTGCTCCTGCTCCTGCTCCTGCTGCTACTCCTACTCCTACTCCTACTCCTACTCCTACTCCTACTCCTACTCCTACTCCTACTCCTACTCCTACTCCTACTCCTCCTACTCCTACTCCTACTCCTACTCCTACTCCTACTACTACTACTACTACTACTACTACTACTACTACTGCTACTGCTACAAGCGCCACTACCACTACCACTACGACCACCCCTGCCCCTGCCAGTGCCACTACCCCTACCCCTGTCACTGCCACATGCACTCACTAGCTCTACTTCTACCACTACCATAGTACCACAGCTACTACCACTGCCACTACGATTGGGGCTACGACTACGGCAGTGACGACGACTACTCCTAGCACCACTGCTGCGACAACTACCACTGACTGCGACTGTGACTCCGACTACTCCGACGACGACGATGCAAGCCACGACGACTGCTTATACTTCTACTTATACTGTCTCTGCTGCGGCTATAGTCGCAGTACGAAGCGAACAGTATTCAGAAGCTCCACTGCTCCATTGGGGGGAACCGCTGGCGCCCTTAACACCCCCAAAGAAATCCACTTGAATTATGGTAACCGAACCTTATAGCCTCATAAACCCTAAGTCCAAGAATCCTAAAGCCCTAAACCAACAAAACTTGGCCCTACACCCGAAACCTCTAAACCCTAAACCCTAAACCATCCCAAAGCAGGTCCTCCAGAATCGCAGCTTCACGGCTGCAGGGGATCGAGGCCGCGCCGGAGTCTCGGCCAGCCGTGCCTTTGGCTGACGGCTCAGGACTTGGAGTTGCAAAGTTGAGGGATTGATAGGCGCCTTAATAATTGGAATAGGGTTCCTTTAAAGGGCTACTATAAGGGCTACTATACGGATTTAGTATAGGGGCCTTCATAATTAGAATAGGGTGTTGGGGCCCTTGTTGCTTAGAATCAGGAACTTCCAAAATCATAGTATGGGTTAATATTCAGGCCCCTATAGGTTCTGATGATCTGAGGGCCTTCGTAATCAGAGCAGCATGTTGGGGAAAAACAGTTTAGGTGTATGCAGGAACGCTAAGGGATGACATTGCTAGTTATTCCGGCTTCTATGTACCTCCTAAACCTCAAAAGTTAAGCCGTAAAATGGACAAGCCGAGCCTCGGTCTGAAAGATTGAACGATAAACCTGGAGTCGTAAGTTTGAGCCCCTAGGCCCAGAATCCATGTAGCTACTTTCCAAATCTTGGGCCCTGAACGGCAATAGTTTCAACCACTCCACCTGGGACAAGTCGTTCCCTCCGTGTGGCTCTGACCGCAGCCGTGCAGAAAAGCATTCTGTTCAGTCGTTTAAGGCATACAGAAGCGGAAATGATGAGTGTGCAATATCATTCCGCTTATAGTCCCCGTACACTTCTATTATAATATGCCACCCTAAACCCTAAACCCTAAACCCTAACTATCCCAAAAGCTGAAGGTGGGAGGTTAGAAGCCTGCTCCATTGGAGCTCTCCGGACGCCTGGCGGTCGGAAAAAGGTTCTCAAAAAAAAGAAAAAAACTATCCCAAAAGCCAAGGCCGCTCTAGCGCCGTTTGCAAACCGCCAGAGCCCTCACCGAGGCTCTACACTTCTACATCGCCGAGCGAGATGCCACGGTCGCAGAGCTGGAGGAGTGCATTCTTAACTTTAAGGCTCTTGGAGACTTTGTTACTTTGTTCCTTTTTTGGTTCCGGTCTTCTTTATAGGGGTCTCCGAAAAAAGTTGTTTTTTGCTTACCTTCCAAGGGGAGTAGAGTTAACAGCATCATATACTTCTTAATAGTATCAGAAACTTACTAGCAGTATCATATGCTGATTATTAGAGTCAATAGTATCATATACTTCGAGACAGTATCATATTCCTATTAACAGCATCATATACTTCTTAATCGTGTCATAAACTTACTAGCAGTATCATATGCTGATTATTAGAGTCAATAGTATCATATACTTCGAGACAGTATCATATTCCTATTAACAGCATCATATACTTCTTAATCGTGTCATAAACTTACTAGCAGTATCATATGCTGATTATTAGAGTCAATAGTATCATATACTTCGAGACAGTATCATATTCCTATTAACAGCATCATATACTTCTTAATCGTGTCATAAACTTACTAGCAGTATCATATGCTGATTATTAGAGTCAATAGTATCATATACTTCGAGACAGTATCATATTCCTATTAACAGTATCATATACTTCTTAACCGTTTCAGATACTTATTAGCAGTTCATATACTTGTTAACAGTATCATATACCTATTTATCGAATCATGTACTTACTAGTGTTACTTCGTATTATTGTGAGTATTACCCAGACGAGCCAGGGCCTTTGCTTTCAGCTGGAGGGTTTACTCAACCCTAAACCCTAAACCCCTAGTTTAGGGGTTTGGGTCATTTTTTGTGCAGGGTTAACTAAGGTCCGTTAAAAAAAAAGGCCTACATTAGGGGGTTTCGGGTTTGTTTTTAGCTGGAGGGTTGCAGTCCTTCAGTTGCCTGAGCATTTCCAGGTGTATAGTTGAGGGGACGGTCTAATTCAGAGGAACCCAGTGCGTGTGCGAACCAGCGCTGAACATATCAGCAGCTTCACATTCTTAAACCCCAAACCCTTAAACTTAGGTGTTTTTAGAAGCCCCGTCCGGAAGTCCCCACCTAAATCGCGTACAAACATTGTTTAATTGTTTGGGGTGGGCTTCTAGTGGGTTCAATTGTTGCGACAATTGTTTGGGAAATTGTTCAATTCTTGCGACAATTCTTTCGGAATTAGTGCAATTCTTGCGACAATTGTTTCAGAAATTGTTCAATTCTTGGAACAATTGTTTCGGAAATTGTTCAATTCTTGCAACAGTTGTTTCGGAGATTGTTGAATTCTTGCGACAATTGCTTCGGAGATTGTTATTATTGTAGCAGGTGTTTAACGGTAACTTAGCAGTACTTTCTCCAGCTGGGTTTTCAGCCTGCTACTTCTCCGCTCAGCCTTCATTTTCTGAGATGCCGGAGGCAGGTGGCCCAAGCCTCAGGAAGTGATCGGCCCGAATGGACTTTCAGCGTCTTGTGGGTATCGCATTGCAGCAGAACCAGCGGCAGCAACAGCAGCAGGCACAACGGCAGCATGGTGTCCGGAGGGGACAATTTTTTCGGTTACGCAGGAGGGCCTTGCGCCGGGTAGAGGGCAGGCAGCGACAAGTGAGTGCTGCTGAAGCTTCTTTTCGCATGCAAGCACAGTCTTCCAACAGGTCGGGCAGGGGTCGAACTGAAGACCATGTACTGCCCGTAAGCGCTGCCGGCAGCCGTGGTGATGTGAAAGGCAAGGGGTCTTGGAAGAGGTGGACTCCGGATGCAATTCTGAGGGGAGGCTTCTCGCCGGGTACCGTGAGTTCACGCCAGGCTGCGGATCAGATAGAGGGGGCAAGTGCAGCAGCAGTGTTGACTGCAAGACTTTTCGTGGCAGAGTGCATTCATGAGGGTCAGACAGCATACGATTCTAGGCTTTTGCAGCGCCTGAAGCACGCTGCTGGCGACGATCCGATTGATTTCGCATTGCTCAACATGATGTTTGATGAAACAGAGCTGGACCTAAATATGGGTGCAGATGGAGAGGCCGCTTGGTCGGTGCTTGCCAGCCATTCCCAGATCACCTACAGCAGCCGCGGGGAAACTGTAGATTTTGATGCTGTTCGTGCCCCGTCCATTTTGCCTACTAAGAAGGCAGCCACTATGTATCCAGTGCTTTGTTCAGGCGTTGGTGGCCTTTGGCCGGGTGTCACCTCTGTGCAGGCACGGATGCGTGCCGTCCTTGTAACCTGCGACGCAGGAGCCGCTAACTTAAAACTGCTGAGACATGTTTGCGCGTGCCTTCCGAATACAGTTGGTGTGATTCCAACTCTTTGTGCACAACATCGCAATGGGAATGTGATTGAACGCGCCACGAAATTGTTAGGCATACTGCCGGGTAGCTTTGCAGTTGCGAAAACCATGAAGCAAGGCTCATGGATGCGCACCATTGCCAAGCATGTGCAGTCCACTCTAGCTGCAAAGCTCGTTATATTGCCAGAGGAGCCGGAAGGATTGGAAGAAGAGTGGGCTCGTTCCCGGGTGGCTGCCAAAGCTTTGCTAGAGCTCGTTGTTGCAAATGGCCCGCGAGGTGAGGATGAGCAGCCGCCCAGGGGATTCGCGACTGCGGTGAGCGACTTCATGAAGTTCTTCCCCGGCCCGTGGACAGGACCCCCGCCTTGCCACATGAACAAGTTTCTGATTTCTGCTTCTTCGAGAATTTGGTTGATTGTACATCAACTAATAGGGACCCATTACTGAGGCCCATGCCTATTGTATGGGGAGGCTCACTGGTCGTCATGGTTCCTAGCCGCACAGGGCAGAAGGCTCCATTGTAGTTTCTTGGTCAAGTTACAGGTATGCATCTTGAGTTTGAAGGGTGTTGTTGCATGTTGTAGGTCAGAAGCGACAGTGCAAATCAAATCCCTGCTCTCATATGACTCATATGAAACAAGCTGACGAGTGTGATCGCCTCTGCATCATTTGGTTCGAGAGCTGAATGTGTGTGGCCTGTTGGCGGTGGACAGCTTGGGAGTGCCGAGCATCATGTCGTTGAGCACCATGAAAGCGACCGGCCTACCTTCCTTGTTCACGAACCACGACGCGCGGAAGGACGCAGCTCGTGGCCTCTGGCCGGGTCCTTTGCTCCGGGAAGAGGACAAACTCAGGCATGCGACAAACGAGCTTCGCCGTGTACTGGTTTCGGAGGCTTACGGGGGGGTGCACGCAGCTCGCCACGCTCGAGATGCGTACAATGCCAGGCCGGGAACGGAAACTTCGTTAGTCGTTGAGCGAGCCATGTGGGATGTAGGCCAAAAGCCTGGTAATTACAATCAATCAAGATCTCGATCAGGTTTAGTTTGGTTTTAATGTCAGTTCATGATCATGAACGAATCAGTCTTGGGCCAGCTTGGGCGGTCTGGGCTCAAGGCTTAGGCTTAGGCTGAGGGCTTAGGCTTAGGCTTAGAACTCAGGGTTTAGGAGTTTAGAGTTTAGGGTTCTGGTTTGGGTTTAAGATTAAGACTATGAGACTATGCGATGCCAGTTTGGGTCCTTGCTTTGCTCGTGCACAACCCATATAACCGCCATAACCGTGTCCCCCACGAATATGAACCTTTGCAAGTCTATGTGGTTTCTCGGCCTCGGGTTTACAAGCGGTTCTTGGTCCGATTTTCTTGTGCGCAGGCATCCTATGTCTCTCGTGTTCGATATGGCTGCATTTTCCCCTGGGTGCCGTGGCAAGCTTTGGCTTGGATCGGAAACCGCCGCATCCGACTTGCAGCTGCTTCGTGCGAACAAGATCACGGTGGTGCTCCCTGCGGCTTCGAAGCCATGTGTGGCTCAGTCGATGGACCTCCGTGTGTTACCAGTTCTAGACGGTACAGCAGTTGCCAACTCCGAGGTCCCTTTCGACAAGTTGATGAAAACGGTAGATACAATCGTGGAAGCTCTCGCAGCGGGTAAAACAGTTCTGGTCATTTGCAGGAACGGAGCCCACCGAAGCGCCACGGTTTGTGCTTTGATTCTGCTACGGATCTTGCAGTCTACCCCAGACGAGGTGCACCAATTCATGAACAGTGCCAGGAACATCGTCGACTTGGAGTCAAGAGCACCCCCAAACAAGTACCGGCAGGAAAGCGCGATGCCCTTGGAGTTCCTTCGTGGGGTCTCTGACCGGGTGCGAGGCTTGGAGCCATTCCCTGGCTTGGAACCATTGTCGCAGCCCAACGAGCTGCTGACGCCAATCGGCTTCAGACGGCGGGCCTTGCAGCTGGGTTTTCAGACGACCAGGGATTCGGAGCCTCGTTCCTCGCATCCTTCCGGTGATGTCAGTGATGCAGGCACCATCACGAGTCTGCCAAGATCTGGAATCAGTGAAGGCAGCAGAGGCAAGCGAAAGCTCCTAGTCGCCAGACCTGGGGAGTCTTCTGGAGTTGACAGCTTTGAGTTTGTCGCCGCCACTGAGGGCAATTCCGAGTTCTCGGATTGTAAAGTGGAAGGAAGCAGTGCAGTCGTGCTCTCAGAATATGAGTCCGACTCTGACCTCTATGCCATGATCCATGATGAACTCGGTGACCCAGAAGACCGCAGGGAAAAAATCCGCAAGTTGATGCTTGACCTTCAGGCACTGGATGCTAGGCTCATGGGGGTGCATGGAGAAGGTGCCCTTGGGGCGGGTGGTCCAGAAGTTGCCGAAGAGCCCATCGAAGAAGCCAAGCAAGAGGGCACTGATGGTGAGGGCCACGCTGCAGAGGAAGGCCAAGCATGTCCCAAATAATGCCAAGTAAGCCCCATAAACCCTAAACTCCTAAACTCCCATACCCCAGACTCGGTATGATGTATAAACTTTAAACTTTAAACTTTAAGCCCCGAGCGTTGAGGCTAGTATGTTCCGGAAACTTAGCCCCATCTTCAGGTCAAGAGTCTCCGTTCCAGTGCGATTGGGATGGCGAAGAGGATGAGGAGGAGTTTGCCGAACCAGCAGAGCCGGCTCTGAAGGTTGACGAAGACCTCGACGATATCATGCAGAAGGTGGCGCAGCAGGGAGCCACTGATGCGGCGGAGGTGCTTCAGCGCTTTGTCATCCTGATGCAGAACCAGAGGTTGCAGACTCAAGCGCAGCTCGCGAAGGAGAGCCAAGGGAAGCTCGACCAGGACTTTGTGCAGAGATTGTTCGTCACGTTGTTGGGGCCCGTTCCGCACGACACGCTGGCGCTCTTGGAGCAGGTTTCGGCAGCAGACATCATGTCACTTGTGGACCATAATGGGCTGACGACTCTCCACCACGCATGCCGTCTTGGACTGCCGGACATCACTACTCGTGTCCTGGAGATAAACAGACACCTCGTCGACACGGTGACGCATGCAGACGGCAAGCCGCCGAACTGGACGCCTCTCATGGTGCTGGTGGATAAGTGGCAAGACACCCCCTTGTACCGTCAGTGCATGATCCAGTTGCTGCGCAAGTGCTCTCCAGCCAGCTTTTCCATGCGGGCCACCACAGGACAGACGCCTTTCCACATTGCCGCAAGCCGCGGCAATTGGTGGGTGATGAAACGCCTCTGCTGGGGGCTGTACAACACAGCCGGGGCAGACAACCAAGCTTTTGCTACTGTGGTGAACATTATCAACTCTCCCGGCGGAGGGCGTAACGCCGGCGTAGTAGATCATGCTTTCCGTGCGAACACTTCATTGGCACTCTGGTTGCAAAACAACTGGGGAGGAAAGCCTTTGCTAAGTGCTCCATCTTGCCGGGACTATTCGTATGCCCCGCGCCGCTCATCAACAGGCTCGTCATACTGAGCAGTTTCCCAAATGCTGTCGTCCCTGGCATCTAAGTTCCAACACAAGTCGGGCTCAGGATCTTTGCTCACAACTAACTATGCTACATTGCTGCACTACACTCTACTATGCTTCCGAATGGGACGTGAGCTGCGGAAACGGAATTGGGCCAGGGCCGAATGGGACTGGGTCTTTGTTCGTTGTTTAATCTAGCACAAGTAGTACTCGGCTTTATGGCTGTATGACATGTCTGTACCGTAAGCAGTACACAGTATAGGTAGTTTAGGCCTTAGGCCCAGTGCCAAGCTTTTGCCCTGTGAATCCCTTCCTTGTTCTGGCCTTGGGCCGGGTCTGCTCGTGCGCAGCTCTTGCAGCAGTTGCGTGCAGGCCCGCAGACATGAACGTCTTGCATTTTGGTGCAAAAAGAGCTTCATCCTCATGTTGCGGCAGCCTCTAGTGTAGATTCTAATTCCAGTTAATTACTAATTGTCTCAGAACACCAAGGTATGATGCTAATAAGCCCTAAACCCGGCCCTAAACCCTAATGGTCGTCTCTTGGGAACTCCGGCAAGCCTGCAACCTTGCACCCCAGATATCCTCACAGCCGCTTTGGTTAGTACTGTGTTATTACTGGATGTGGGTTTTAAGCTTTGGGATTCTGGGGTGTTTAGGGCCGCTTAGATTCCAGGGTTAAGAGTCTAAGAGTTTGGGTTTGGGATTGTTGGGGCGCTGGGCCCCGGTGTGAAACACGGAAAGACAGCTTCCGAAACTAAGCAGTCCCCCGTGTTGAATCGATTCTCAACTGTAGTCACAATAACATTCACTAACACTTCCCGGCCTCCCCTACACAGTGAAAGCCGAAAAGAACTCACACTTCAAACGTTGAGACCTCTCCTAGCCTCCGCTTTAACCGAACCTGTTCCGAAATGCCTTTTGGAGCCCCGAACCTTAACCCGGAAACCCCACAGGGCCTAGAACTCCGCAGCCCTAGAAGTCTCAAAACTCAAAGCCCTGACCACTTGAAGCTTTGACCCTTGAAGCCTTCAGCCAAAATCCTTTAATCCTGTGCCCCGATAGAATCCTCCATCGTGTCTGTTAACAAGTATACAGCAGCTATTGCCCGTGACTGCAGGACCTCCTATCCACGTGTGCAGTGGTTGCTGCGAGGTGGAATGTGGGGCAAGGGTTTAACAGTGTTTGGTTTTGGTCCTGGTGAGCTTGAGGCTTAGGCTTAAGGCTGGCTTTGATGAAGGATGTGTGGTTCCGGCTGGTGCTTCTCGGGGATGTTCCGGGTTTAAGGGTTTTTGCTGCTTGGGCTTCTGTACACTGTAGCAACAGGGACACTTCGGTTCCTGTGGGCCTATGGGTTTCGGGGTGTTGGTTCCGTGGTTTTGATGCAGATCAGATAGAGTCTACAGAGTCAGTTTGTGGTTTCAGTTTCAGGTTTCAGGAACCCCAGAACTAGGAAGCAGGTTCTCCGTCAAGCTCTGGTTGGAAACGACTGACCATAGCTTAATTATTAATTATTAATTAGTGCTTCCAGAGCAGTTCCGCACTCGGGGTGTTTTGTAACTACAGTCTAGAGTCTAGAGTAGAGTCTATAGTCTAGAGGCTATAGATAGAGTCTAGAGTCTATAGTACATGGAACCCAAGGCCCCTAGCCCTAAACCTTAAGCCTTAAGACTTGAGGACTTAAGGCTTTAAGTCTTATACCCGAAACTTAAGACCGAAGCTCCTACCTTCTGATTTATTTGGACTGTATGATCATGATCCATATCTTTCCGTTCTGAAATATCTAGAATGTAAAATCAAAAATCTAAAAAAGCCAGCTCCCAAGCCCATCCCAAGCCCCAAGCTTCAGGACCCACGGCACAGGCCGAACCAAAAGTTCAAAAGGGTGCAAAGCAGCTTGAAGCACAGGCGAATGCCTGTGAGCCCTTGTATGACCTAGGTAGCTGAAAGGCTAGAATCATGCGAGGCTAGTTCTCGGCCCGTGGCTTTGGTCTCCTACAATCACTATAATCCCTACTGACCTTAAATCTTAGCTTAAATCCGATGTTGCTACTCGGCCTTTGGCCTTGGTTCTCCCTAAGCTTGTAAAGCCTCTGTCTGTGTGACGACAGGTTGTGCGTATACTGGCGTATAGTAGTATAGTTATCGTAACGTAACAGCGAACCCAAACCGTCAGATGATCAGGCCCGTCCTGGACACCAGACTGCGTATGTATGCACCTCCACCACAGTCGATCATTCCTACGGTTGCACACAGGCCGGCCACAACCCAGGCTCCGGAACCCCAGCAAAATAACCTGAATATGTGCCAGCGAACCATAGCCATAGCCATAGCCATAGCCATAGCCATAGAACAGCAGTTGTGTCCTGTCGAGCCAGGCACCGTAAGACTATTCCGTAAGCCTTAAGCCCTAAACCTACTTTGACACACGCGTGCTGTGATTATGAAGTTAAGGACAGTTGAGGTGTTGCTGTATGGCTTTATTATGTACTTGCGCCTTCCCGGGCTATCTGTGGCAGGACCGTGCTCAGTCCGTGGAAAAGGGCGCCGAGCTCGTGCAGAAGGTGCTCATGCACCACATCAGCATTCCAGCGCTGAATAAGTGGACGACCGTGGCTCCATGTGCTTCTCTTGTGGCTGCCCAGCAGCACTTTTGTGGAGTCTTGCCTGCAGCCTTCGCGTCTTGTTTCGGCAGTGTGCAAGAGTCATCGGAGTCATCCGAAGCTGATCCAGGCGTTGCGGTAGGGCAACCTATTGACCAGACCAGAAGGTGGCGCAAGCTTGCTCGCAGGCGGCAGAAGAAGGCAGCCGTTTTCTTGAAAGATCCGGAGTCTCAGTTTCGCACACTTAGTTGGACCGTGTTGACCGCACCGGTGATGCGCATACATTTTTCGCTGTTCAAGCATTCTACATGGTTCACCGAGCGCAAGAGAAGCCCCCAAGAAGCTGAAAGTGAGACATCCAGCGCCTTCGGCATGGTGGCTGCGAAGCCCACCAGGAGAGCGTTGGCTGTTTACGCGGACATGATGCAATCAACCGAGAATGATGCATGGTTGCCTCTGGTGGGGTTTTACGGCCCGGTGCTGGGCTGGCCTCAGGCCCGGTTGCGAACCACTCGGCGCACTGTGTGCACAATCATTGGCCAACTCTGGCGAAAGCTTGATGAGCCCTGGCAGCGATATCCTTGGAAGCTGCTTGGGCTGTTGGACAGCGACGACAGGACCAGAAGAGCTTGCGCAGCAGAGTTGCTTGCTCCCACGACCAAGAGATGCTGTCTGGACAACTTTTCCGAGAAGTTGCGAGAAATGTGCCCCTCCGAGGACCAGCTGCTATCAGAACAGGTGCTCTTGTTTCTGGAGGCGGTCTTTGACCGGGTTGTCCCCACATCGACATACATCGAAAGGTGCTTTGCCCGCTTTCAGAGGTGGACATCCACCCGAGGGCATAAACTCAAAGGGAGCCAGTTGGCAGCAAGGCACTACACCGAAAGCATGACCCGCCTAGTCGATCTGTGGCGCAAAAAGCGCATACGTGAAGGACTGCAGCCTCGACCGAGGTCTCACAAGCATCGACCGCGCTGGATTATCGGGCAGCGCAAAAACCTTGCCAGCACTGGCATGCACTTGTTTGTGCGTGACTATGTGCGACAAAACGGGCAAAATGCCGGGGCCGCAAGAAATGGCAGAACCTGGCAGCAAATTGAGCGTGCCAGGCGCGCTTGGTCCATGCTTCCACAGCAGGAACAGGATCGGTGGAGGCAACAAGCCAAAGTGCAGAATGCAGCCGCACGTGCCCAGCGAGCAGCAGAGCGGGCTGATGAAGCTGAGGGACAGCAACATTTCGTTGGGGGTCCTTGGAACATCGGCGCCACGGAGAACTTTCCACTGGCCCGCCACATTGTCGCCGAGAACCAGCCTCGGCAGCAGGAACTTGTTGAGCAGTTCAAGGGTCGCGGTCGGACAGACGTGCTGCAGGGCGACAACCTGGACAGTCTGGAAGGAGCGCCCGAGACACAATACAACTTGTTTGCAGCCTGTGGAAGCAACGCTTGTTTCGAGAGCTTGCCTGAGAGGCTTCAGGCCGGGTTAGAGAGCTTCCACAAGCTCTTGGTTTTCACAATCCTGAACAAGGGACCTGCTCCGCTGAGCATGACTGCCGAACCACTGGTCCTTGCCTTCACATCAGAGCGTGCCAACTCCACTGAATATTTTGTGGTAGCTTATAATACCAGGAGATCACCTGTAGAGGCAGCAATGCTGCAAGTGGAAGTCGACCACAACGAAGATTTGCCCGAGGGCATCTCCAAGTCGCTGAAGATCAGCATGTCTCCAGGTAACTGTTTTGTATTCTTCACAAACAGGTCGCTTTGCTTGCGTTTGTTTCAAGTCGCGACTGATTGGAACATCTACACGCTGGACATAGGACCTGTGCGGAAGCTGTGGCACTTCGATGTTCGGAGTGCGGAGCGAGTTGAGACGGACGGGGCACAGCGGGAGATGAGAGCTTCCAGTGATGTTGCAGCGGCTCTTCAGGCGCTGCGTGTCCTGTCAAGCAAACCACCGAAGCGACGCAATCGCGGCACAGATCCAGAGCGTCCCAAAAAGAAGCCCAAAAATGCCCAAGAGGCACAGACAGAGGGTGCGCCTGACAGTGCAAAGCAGCCAGAGGATGCGAAGGCGGATGTGGACAGCAGTGCTGGCAGTTCCTGCAGCGATGACGAAGCCAACTTCGCTGCTTCTGTGCCTGTGTCAGACACCCAGGTGGAAGAAGCACGGCTTAGAATGGCTTATAAGGCATTAAAACAGTAAGCTTAAGCAGATTGATTGAGGTTCAGATCTTTATCTTTATGTACAGGGGCAATATTTAGCTGGAAAAGTTAAAGCTAGTTTTTTTTGAGGGGGGGGGCTTCCTGGTTCCCTGAAAAAGTAAGAACTACTGTAAGTCTGTAAGAACCTGAGATGAGAGGTATGTTCACAATTGTCACAATTGCCTTGCCTTGACAACTTAATGACTTAATGATACTTATTGACTTGATGTTCCTGATTCGGGGTTTACCATAGGTACCCGCCTACCCGCAAGAAGTTGCGATAAGTCGTATGTTGCAGCATCCAAGAGTCGACCAAAACACAGCGATTGGTGGGGGTCCTGCCAGACTTTACCTTTATAGGCACACCCGCTTTAGGTTATTTTAGGGCTCTAGGAGGGGCACCGGGCATAGTTTCTAGGTTCGGCCGCTGATTTAGGCAGGGTTTTCGGTCGCGAGTTCCACAAGGTAGTGTACAGCTCACAGCATACGGCACAAGGGCTTCAGGCTATGATTTAGGGCCGGGTATCAATGTGTAATGTCTAAAGTATAAAGCTTTACTAGGAATGTGTTGTAGTATTATGTATTATTTATAGTATTATGTGTTTGGTTTAGGACCGCCAGGGCTTAGGGCCGAGGGCATCTAGGGTCCAAAGGTCCAAGTAGGGGCCTAGGTTTGCGGCGATCAGGGTTTAGGTCCGGCCATGGGGAGGTTCAGGTTGAGGTTACTTGATGGCATGATGGCTTGATGGTTTCGGGTTCGTCTCGTATAGGACCTTTATCACTTTACCTTTGTGGTTGGTTGCCTTTTGCACTTTTGCGTGCTAACTCTATGATGATATGCTGCTTTGGGACAGCTTAGCCCGAAGCCGTTGCATTCTTTGCGGTGCGCAACTCATCACGCAAGCTAAGTGCAAGTTGCTATGCACTTTTTGTCTTGTTTGTTGTCGAACATTGAGCACATACGCGCAATCCAAACCACAATTTCTGTCACACTGCCTTGTGTCAATGTGTGTCTTGAAGGTATTGCCCCATAGCTTTCGGAACCTAGGTTGACGAGGTGCCTGCCGGTGTTTCTGAGCGAGCATCGTCTTCGACAGACCCGGCGCCTGGTGCGGCTCTTGGACAACGTTCTGGTGCACCTTGCCAGCGTGTGCCACGTGCAACCGCCTGGGGGCAACGACCTGCATTCCAAATTGCACCGGTCTTTAGTGAAAGCATCCACATCGGCTGGCGCGCGACTTGCGGCCGCCACCACGATGACAGCACGCGCGTGTGGCCATGCCGGAAAACGATCAACTGCGGCGTCGGCCCCGGCCGCATGGCCGATGGAGAGTGCATCTTAAGGCTGAAACGTTGGCTTGTTGCCGGGCTTCAAGACAGCAACTGGGGGAAGTGTCCTCGCTCTGTTCACGTGTCACAAGGCGGTTGGCAGCTGCAGCAGTTCGACCGAGGCCTGTCCGAGGCGGACCTGGACGCCCGAGTGGGCCACACTGCAGCCTGAACACGCTGTTGGGGCCTCTGGCCGTCGTGACTTTTCGGTCTCACCTCGTCTAGAGAGTCCTTGCAGTGAGTGGTTGCAGCAAGCTGCGCAAAAGGATCGCGACAGCAAGTGCTTGCCCTTTCAGTCAGCAAGATGACGGGACTTTTGCGGCGGGTCAGGCACCTTTGACCGTGCCAGTGCAGGAAGTTAGCCACCGCAGCAGCAAATCCACTTAGGCTAGTGTCCTGGTTGCCGTCTGGCAGTGTGAGTGTGTATGGTCGCCGTGCCCATTGCGAGGTGTGAATCCAATCTACTTTTTAAATGATCACGAAATGTAGCAAGAGTTTTCCGATGTAAGTGTTTGGTTTGGAAGAAATAAAAGATCGAACATAGTAAAACAATTATATATGTATGTTAAAGAAGTTTTGTTTATTTATAACAATGTTTCAAACAATTGCCGCAATGTTTTAAACAATTGCCACAACAACTGATCTCTACTTTAAATATGTGTTCTCTACTTTAAAACCTTGGTTCTCTACTTTAAAACCTTGTTTCTCTACTTTAAAAGTTGCGGCAAAACATTCGTAGAAACATTTGTCAAAACAAATGTCAAAACTTTTAAACATAGGACAAAACATAAACACAATCAAATCAATACTTCTACAACTTCTACATATTCCACAACGGAGTAGTACATTTGCTGCAGAGTCCGGGTAGATTTCTGTGTGAGTCTGATTCCTGAACCACTTTTGTATTTGCCAGCTTGGCTGTCAGAGAGCTTTGTGCTTTCGTAGTGACCCAGTGCCCGCGAGCATGGCGGGCATGGACGAGCTTTTCGAGGACACCGACGAGGCGGAGCGGCGGAGCACAGTGCCCTCTGTGGCGAGCACCAAACTCCGGGTTGCGTACCACCTCGCCAAGTCCTGCACGTGCTGCCTCTGCAACTCCAGCAGCAACGACCAGAGTCCTCTGGACGGGTTTCAAGACGAGGACAGGCTCCTTGGCGGGAGGCTGCCGTGGGCCAAGTACAAGAAGCTTACCGTGGACAATGAGGTGGTGCGGGTACCGGAGGGCCGCATCGACCTCATTTGCTTGAACGTGTTTCGAGCTACAGGCCGGGAAGAGGGGTAAGCCGGGAAGTCTTGGACAGAAAAATTGGCGAGCGCTACCGCGCGGCACATAGCCGAGTTTGGTTGTGAGAAAGACCGCAAAAAATTGGCGAGCGCTACCGCGCGGCACATAGCCGAGTTTGGTTGTGAGAAAGACCGAAAAAAATTGGCGAGCGCTACCGCGCGGCACATAGCCGAGTTTGGTTGTGAGAAAGACCGAAAAAAATTGGCGAGCGCTACCGCGCGGCACATAGCCGAGTTTGGTTGTGAGAAAGACCGAAAAAAATTGGCGAGCGCTACCGCGCGGCACATAGCCGAGTTTGGTTGTGAGAAAGACCGAAAAAAATTGGCGAGCGCTACCGCGCGGCACATAGCCGAGTTTGGTTGGGAGAAGACGCAAAAAATGGCGAGTGTCGCGTCAAATTCCCTCTTTTGACCGCTCAAATTCCTTCAAATTCCTTCAAATTCCGTCTTTTGAACCGTCAAATTCCTTCAAATTCCTTCAAATTCCCTCTTTTGAACCTTCAAATTCCTTCAAATTCCTTCAAATTCCCTCTTTTGAACCGTCAAATTCCTTCAAATTCCCTCTTTTGAACCTTCAAATTCCTTCAAATTCCCTCTTTTGAACCGTCAAATTCCTTCAAATTCCTTCAAATTCCCTTTTTTGAACCGTCAAATTCCTTCAAATTCCTTCAAATTCCCTCTTTTGAGCCGTCAAATTCCTTCAAATTCCCTCTTTTGAACCGTCAAATTCGGTCAAATTCCTTCTTTCGTCCATCTTTTGTCCTTCTTTTGACGCGTCAAATACGTGTGCGTCAAATTCCCCCACTGGGGGACATGGGGAAGGGGGCACGGAGGGGGGCGGTGGAATTGAGGGTTGTGGGGTTGGGGGGGGGGTTGGGGGGGTTGGGGGGGGAGGTTCGGGGGGGGGGGAGGTTTGGGGGGGCGGGGGGGGGGGGGGGGTTGGTGGGGAGCGGGTGGAGGGAATTGTGTGCGCGCCCGCTTTGTGTTGCGTTGTGCCTTTGTTTCGTTTTGCTCGTCTTTGGCTTTGGCGCGTAAGCGTAAGTGCGTAAAGGCCGCAAACTGTGAGGGATGGGCAGACGAGCTCAGTGCTAACTTTGTCTACAATATTGCTGAAGACGTTTGCTGTTTAAGTTTATGTTCGAAGGTTACATTCAGCATGTTGTCATATATTTCTTTGCAGGCCTCGATGCCGAGTTTGGCGGCTACTCAGAGTACTTCAAGCAGGTCGTGAAGCGAGAGAACACCACTCGTCACCAGCAGTTTCTGAATAGCCGCAACTTGTGGATCAAATCCCATGCAGAGAACAAAGGCACGAAACTCAAGAACAAGAAGGAGCTGCTGGCTTGCACCCGGAAGTTGGAGGTTGAACGCCGGGGGGGGGGGAGGTTTGAGAAGCCCGAGAAGTCCTTTGTGACACCCGAAGCGTGGGACCCAGCTATTCACGGCGGCGAGTACGACAAATCCAAAGAGGTGGAAGAAGAGATTTTCGGCAAGCTCATGAAGGGTTGCTGGGTGTACTCCACGCCGCCGGGGATCTTCAAGTTCAAGGAGTTCGATGAGAAGGCGGTCGTCGAAGTGGAGGTGGAGCACGACCCGGAGGATAAGTTGTTCGCCGACGAGGCGTTCGAGCGCAAGAAGAAGGCAGCTTTCGAAGCGGTGGAGGCTGCTTCGAAGGCTCGGGACCAGGTGGCGGTTCGAGGACAGGAGCTGTCCATGCAGGGCCTCCTCGCGAGCATCCAGGGCCTTTCCGGTGCAGGCTCTTCCCGTGCAGCTTGGAATCGACGATTGTTGTATCCCCTATACTCTAAACTAAACCCTAAACCTTATAAGCCCTCAGCCCACCAAAACCCTCCTAAACCGTATGCAACCCTCACCTTAAGCCCTGAACTACGAAATGCCTGCCTCGGGCTGAGCTTTAAATTTTCAGCCTGAAACCTTGCGGCTGAAGCCTTAAGCCTTGTAAACTGTAACACTTAAGATTCAAACCCCAAGCCCTAAACCCGAAGGCTCCTTTATAAGGCAGCCTAAAACTCTGAGCTTTTACTGTGGATCGAAGATTGGTCGAAGCAGTAAGAGATTGTTATTATAGCAATGATAACTCGAAAATCCCAAAGGCTCGTACGCCTGAACCATAAAATGAAACCACGAAAAAAACTAACGACACACCCGTCTGGGATTCGTATATATCTGTATAGACGAATGATAAGTATGACGACTGTATTGTATATGTATGCTTGCACAAGCCATGAACGTATATTCTTTGTAGTGTCGATGTCGTTGTCGATGTGTTCATCTCCTGTGCGTGTCTGTCGAAACCGCCAAGGACAAGGATGCTGCTGTTGCTGGCGATGGCGAGGTCTCTGGCCGGGTTTCCGGAAGCGACCAAGGTAGTGAGGACTCTTCTTCGGATGCGGAGGCTGGGCCTTCTGCCGCACAGAGGTTGTTTGGGAACAAAAGCCAGCCGAAAGCGGCTCCGAAAGCGAAGCCACACGCAGCGCCGCCCTCTGGCACCGACAAGGCGCCAAAAGGCAAGGCCAAGAGCAACACCAAGTCACCTTCGTCGCGCGGCCAAAGCGATCAGCCTGTGAAGCGACTGTCAACAGGGTCGGAGTCATCCGTTCCCAGGATGCTAACGCTAACTTCAGCTTCAGCCCTTGAGGCGGGTTCCGCAAACACAGGCTCAGAGATGCTTCTTGCAGATGGGCGCGCAAAGAGGGCCTACAACACGTTGGTGGCCAAAGCCGACGAGTACCTGGAGTCCCTGAGCAAAATTCGGGTGGATGATGCAATCCCGGATGCCCACCAGCGAGCATCTTGGAAAAATAGCGTGGCCCAAAGGACGGTCCAGTTGAAATCCATTGTGAAAGGTAGCAAAGACCTCGTCCGCAGAACCTTGAAGAGCGCCAACAAGGATTCGTTCGTGGAGCCATTGGAACGACTGGAGCGGATTGAGGAAGCTGCTCAGTTCATGGAGAAGTTGTTCAACACCGCCAGCACAGATCAGCCAGATGCACAGCAGATGGTTGAGGCGTATGATTCCTGCACAAAGTCTTTGACGACCGTGTTGAAGTCATTCACGGCCTTGGGCCCAGTGTACCGATTGAAGTACATCTTAGCCAAAGGCAATCTTCATTGCCTGTACCAGGAGTACGACAAGTTCAGTCAGCTCTTCTTGTGGAGCGGGGATGAGTTGGGGGAGATGGAAAGTTTCCGTGAGGTCTTGGGCCAAGATGTGCTGAAGCAGCATGTCGTAACGGAGGTTGAAAACCGAATCATCCTTGCTATGCGAGGAGCACAGCAGGCAGAACTTCGGAGCTTCGGTGCTGCGGGCACGTTGGATGGAGGGTTGCTCGAAGCCTCCTCCCTCTCTACAGCTTTGATCGCCTGTGCGGAGGCTGAAGGAACAAACTTCATCCCGACGGACTTGCTTCAGGACCTTCACATGGTTGTGGCCATCTTGACGCTTGGCACGCATGACTTGAAACGTCTTGTGGAGACGGTGGCGACATTGCAGAGCCTGCAGGAAAAGCTAGAGGCCAAGGACTCAGAGGAGGCCGAAACGTCGTCCTCAGCAATCCCGCGCTTCTTTGTCCAGCACGCTACTGGCAAATCTCTGATGGATGTGGCCTGTGGCCGGGTCGAAGCCGGCAAGAAGGAAACTGATGCTGAAGCTGCTGTGAGCGCTTTTCAGGATGCCGTGCGGGAGTTGCCCGCGACACACCCTCGCTTGCTCGACGACATCTTCGTTCCCGCTATCACCAAGTACAATGCTGCCTTCAAACTGTGCCAGGATTTGAAGAAGAAGCAGGGCAAGGACAAGGGTTTGATCCTCGTGTCAGACAAGCTGCGTGAGAAGCTGGATGATGCCAAGACGACCTTCCTTGCACACGTCGAGAAGAGCAGTGTCACCTACTTGCGGGAGCAGTTCCTGCCTGTCCTGCTGCTTGTCTGCAATCTGCGAATGTAAGACCTGAGTGATAGCATAGTTGCTAGAGCTTGGAAGCGACAGTGCAGTGCAATGTCAAGCCGCCCCAGCACCAACCGCATCAATAAGTTGAGCATGTTGGAAACAGCAGCATCGAGACCAACTCCCTGAAAAGCAGCATAAGACTCGCAAGTATTGAAAATATCGCCCCGGACCTTTAACTTTAACCTTAACAACCTGAAACTCAGTGGCCATTAGTCATTAGGACCCTATTAACCTTGGCATTGTACATAATGTTGTACCAGTACCATCTCGTCAAACCTTTGTTTCATCAGCAAAAAGAGAACTCGTATATCCGGACTGCTGGCCTTTGGCCTCGTTTTTGTTGTGTCCCGCCCTTCGGCTTTAGGAGTTTAGAGTTTATAGTTATAGGGCCTGGGGCTTTAGGGTTCGGTGGTTTAGGTTTAAGTTTAAAGTTTGAAGGCAAAAGTTTTGGGGTCTGGGGTTTCAGGATTAGGGCATTAGGGTTTTTTAGACGGGTTTGATTTTTGCAAACCTGATGGGTTTAGTTCAGGGCGTTAGGCGTTAGCAGCAGGGGCCTCGTGCCGCCTGGCTCTTCGTGTTTCGAACCTCAGTTAGAAGCCAAGACTGGCAGATATTCGCGCTTTTTTGGGTCACGGCATTTCGCTTCGATACACTACTCAAAGCTGTCAGCTGTGCAAGTGAACATGCAACTGATACAGTATCAGTCTACTAATAATGATTTATAGTTTATACAGCCAACATTTCGATTGCGGCTGCTAGGGCTGCTCGGAGTCTAGGCCGAGCCAATCGCAAAGCAGCATTTCCTACATAGCTCCTAAATCATCGGCTTAAATTGGCAACCTTTTGGCATACCGATGGGGAATCGGCAAATAGCTGTTGTTTAACAGTTTAACATATGTTCATAGAGGTTAACTGTCGGTTAGCTGTTACCTGATAGGCCATCAACCTGCAAGCATCGGCTAGGCATTCTGTGCAGTCCAATGTGCAAGACAGGTTATGCATCTGCGAAGCCCTGGAGAACGATGGCAAGGTGACCAACGGTGGGGCAATGCAGACGCTGATCTTGGACGAGACGTGGCCTTTGGCCAAGCAGACAGGTTTCGTTGCGCACGCGGCGTGGAAAGACTTGCCTGGGAAGACGGACTTCCTGGTACGGTACCAGAAGTTCGTCGAGGCTTTCTGCAACATGGCGGAATACTTGTTCCGTCAGCTCCCGTCGTTCCAACACCTGCCGAAAGCACAGCCGGCGGCCGCTTCCATGCGGTACTGGGCTAACAAGTTACCGGGCGAGCTGAAGGAGTGGGTTGAGGAGAAAGACGCAGTGGAGAAGGCCAACAAGACTTGCTTCCAGCGTTGTGCCGAGCTCTTCCAGGCAGCCTTCTCTGCAGGGCTGGCAGCAGTGGCCCAGGTCGTGGCCCAGGCGAAGAAGGGGGACACACCGCTTACCCAGCAGAGCGTGGACGAGCTCATGAGCACGATCCCATGTGATCATGCCCTTCGTGGTTTGTGCATTGCTTTCTTCCAGGCATGCTGTCCTTCTTGAGCGCTTAGGTTCAGTGTCACCACTGTTTTTGGGTTGTTCGTTTTTTTCGGAACGTTTGAATTATTTTAATTAGCCAGATGCATCGCCTTTGCCAAATGCCCAATCCCAATCATATGGGCCTGTGGCAGACTACTGACAGTTGGGTTCTGTCGGCTTGTTGTACGTATAGTCAAGTTTGGGATCTGTGCAGAACTATTGCGGGTCTCGGTATCTAGGATTTGTTCCAAATTTAATATTCTATTTTTTCACACAGGAAACTGTAACCGTAACCCGTTGGCCTTGACGTTGGCCTATGTATAGCTGCTTGTACGCTGGAGACCACGGGAACATGCTGAGAAACCTCTGTATCCACGTTTTGAGCAAAAGGTCGGTTTTTCTTCTCGAAGTTGTGCAAGTTTTGGTTTGAGTGTAGGTGGGTTACGACTTGACGTTGACGATTGAATGAAGTTTGAAGTTTATCCCTCTCTGCAGTAGCATGATTTGGGTGGACAGCGGTTCAGGGTTCGTTTGTGCGGGGTCTGGAAATGGTACGGGATTGTGGAGGCGCTGATCACTCGTAATGTCGCATATGGGATTGGTTTTGGGAATATTGGGGAAACACATAGTCACATATAGTATAAGCGCGATAAGCTTTCTAATCTTTAGACTTAATGCGTCTGATATGTATGTTCTGTTTAGTTTTGCTGATGCTTTCTCTTCGCCCGGCACTGTGACCGTGTGATAGCCGATGACGATGGCCGATGTGATAGCCTCGTGGGAGAACCAGGAGTTAGTTCAAAGCTGCTAGCTCATAGGGCCGTCATAGGGTGCTTGGAGCCGTTCGCATTGCCAGGTCGTCCTCTGCAACCCGACCAACAAAGACACCGCTGACTTGAAGCTTTGTGCCAAGTCCTTGCAGGACATGGGTTCCAAGCTGCAGGATGCGAGGGGCAAGTTGTCGAGCGATGCCACTATCGCGGACGACTTGAAGTGCAGCCAGTTGGACAGTGTGGACGATTGGTTGGTGTCCGTCGCCAACGATGTCTTGACCCGAGCGAAGCCCATTTTGAGTCAGGGCTTGGCCCGGGTGAAAGACCTTGCAGATCAACTCGGTAAATTTCTGGAGAAATCGCGAAACTTCAGCAACGAGGTTGCCTTTCGAGAGTCTGGCATCGCTCTGGTGCAAAAAATGGCAGGCCTCGTGGCCAAGTTGGACCAAGCGTTGTCTTCAGTGCAAGAGAGTATGGACACGGCAGAGGCTGTGGTGCAGCTGCGGTTTTCAGCCCAGGCCCCTGACCCCGGTCTTTGCGATGGCTTCAAAGTGGAATCGCAAGCCGCCCAGCCCGAGCTGGAGAACGGCAGCAAGCAGGCTGCTCGGGCAGGCTGCGTCGTGGCCTTGATTGCCAACCTTTGCTTGCTGCGAGGTCCGGATCTATCAAAGCCTTCGCCCTCGCCAGAAAGTGTGCGGCAGCTTGGCGATGTGGTGACGACGATGGTCGGGAAGCTCGGCAAGTTGAACGAGGTGGCAAATGATGACTATGATAAGGATTTGAAGTCGTTCGGGGAGCGCATCGTGGCCGAGTCCAAGACGTTGCTGGCACAGCAGCAGGCCAGCAAGGGCAAAAAAAGGAAGGCAGAAGAGACCCAGAGTGTGGAGAACGTGGAGGTCTCGGACGATGACCCTGACTCCCATGATCCCAAGAAGAAGGGTGCCGGCCAGGGCCAGGGTAAGGCGAAGAAGGATAAGCCGGATAAGCCGGCTACGGCTAAGGCGGCTAAGGTCAAGGACAAGGACAAGGAGGTGGAACCGAAGCCGAAGAGGGAAGCCAAGGCCAAGGCGAAAGGGAAAGTGAAGAAGTAGCGCCTTGAGTCTCTTCAAGCTAGAGCAGATCCATTTCGCACTTGTGCTTCTGAGCTCTCAACTTGTGACTTCCGGCTGATGTGCCGCTGTACTTTTGTTTGGGGTAGGTGGTGCCCGCAGGTCTTGGCTTTGAGCCGGGTATGTAAAAGCTTACGCCTAAGTTTATGTGTTTTATGTCGCATGCGACTTACAGCCGACCCTTCAAAACTATAAACTATAAACTATAAGTTTTTCAATTATGTATGCTTATGCCGGGCCTACAAGCACCATCTCAAGTCCTGGAGTTCTGCGCGCCGCGCTGCAAAAAAAAAGCTGAGTCCGTATTTTGCTTTGCACTTGCCGTCGCACGCATGGTGAAGCATGGCGTGTCCCTAAAGTGTTTAGGTGTTTCTTTGCCAACTGCCGCCTTGGAAGGTTCAGATTGTTGCAATCGTAGTAACTTTAGGCTTACGTTGCTCTACAGAGTGCAGAGACTCCAGCTCTCATTGGATGCAGTCCGTGGATGTGCTCGCGCTATGTCACGAAGTCATCTTTTCCGTAATTTTATTTGACGGCAATAGAGGTGGTTTGGGTTTAGGCTGATAGGCCTAGTGCAAAGTAAGGCAAGGTATATTGTCGGAGAGCATCTAGTGCAACTTTTTGAGCCAGTTGTTGCGCCGCGAGTGCCATACCACGATCCTCGCAAACCGCCGACTCAGGTTGCGAAGGCCAGCAGACATGCAATCCGGGTCTGAGCGCAAGAAACAGCGGACCCTAAGCAAAAAGGAATCATGCGATGAGCCTGCAGTCCTCATGGTCGAGGCCTCGCGCCGGGTCGTGGCAGCTCAGGACATTCAAGAGGGCACCTTGCTCCACCGGCTTGCGCGTGAGAATTTGGACAAGTTCGCGGCCTTGCAGCCGGGTGTACCTTTGTCTTGCGGGCAAAGTCCAAATCCTCCGCGTCCGATGGTGCTGACGTGGGCGACGGCGTGCTCGGGATCAGAGGGGATGTACTACGTAGCAGAAGCAATGACTGCGGCCTATGCGTCTTTGGATGTGCCAGTGAAGCTGAAGCACGTCTTTAGCTGCGAGAGCAACTCGGTGTGACCGTTTTAGCCTGAGCTGTTTCAGGACGTTAAGAGTTTACAGGCGTAAGTTATGTAAGTCGTGAGCGTAAGCCCTAATGCCCTAGCCCTAAGCCATAAGCCTATAAGCCTCTGGCATGTAAACCTTATAAGCCTCAGCCTCAGCCGTTCAGACATAATCCTATTCCTGAAGCTGTCTAGCTATACGATAAGACTTCCGATAAGACTATACATAAGCTTTAAAATGCCTCAAACCATACACCTCCGCTGCCTTGGCCCCTTTCTGTTCCCGAGTTTCTTAACTGGTGGCCCATACCCCATTGCTGCGTAAGATTTTCCATGTACTGTTGTTCTCTGCACATGTAATATTTCAGGCGCAGCTGAAAAGCAGAAGTGGATCCAGGCCATCTTGTCAGTGGGCCCCTTGCGCGAGCCCGGCTCTTCTACTTCTTCGTGGCCTCCTCCGTTAGAAGTCTGGGGCGGCGAGGATGACGAGGAGGGCCATTGTTTGTTCACAGATATCCAAGAGTTGTTTCAAGCGGAAGCAACCTGCTGCAGGCATAAGAAATGCTGCGACATCCCTTCAGTAGACCTTCTGGTTGTAGGTACCTCCTGCAAAGATGTTAGTAAGCTGAACAGTGACGCAGATCGCTCGAGTTCAGTTTTCAAGCAGGCTTCAAGCCGGGGAGGCTCCGCTCAAACCTTCAAAGGCCTTCTAGGCTACGTCGAAACTCACATGCCGCTGTGCATTATCTACGAAAACGTGGATACCATCAGTGAGCAGCCCAGTGCCTCTGAAGAAAGCAATCTGAGGGTGCTACTTCGCAAGTTCGAGTCGCTAGGGTACGAAGGCCAGCCTGTCATGACAGACGCATGTGAGTTTGGCCTGCCGTGCCATCGCCACAGAGTGTTTGTGTTCCTTGTCAACAAGCGCAGCCCCAAACTTTGCTTGCTGAGCCGACCCGTTGCCGACATGATGCAAGTTTTTCGCCAGCTCCTCAGCAGTTGCACTCGCTCGCCACCTTGTGTTTCTGCAGTGCTGTTGTCAAACGACGACCCAGTCGTTAAGCAGAGCTTGGCAGAGCGGGAAGCGCGTGCCCAGAAGGCCAAGAGTAAGAGTAGCAAGTCAGGCCCTGGCAATTGGGTCAACCAACACCTCAAATTCGCAGACTCGTTGCAAGTGCGGTGGGGCGCACCGCCGGGTCCAGAATTGCAAGCCAATGCATTTTTCCACGTTCTCACCCAGCGTGAGTCTGATGCACTCGTGCTTTCAGAGGTGGAATCACCGAATGCTGGTTTCAGGAACCTGTCCCAAAGCATCGGTCGCATCAATTTCAAGAGCTTGCGGGATGATGGCACACATTGTGGACCCACTATGTTGCCGGGTCAGCTCTTATGGACAACCCTCACCAAGCCTCATCGCCTACTCACCGGATATGAGGCGATGTTGCTCCAAGGATTCCCCATCGCGCCCTGCATTGGCAAGTTGGATCAAGATGGATATGTCGTGACCTCAGCGCAGGCAACCTCGAAGGAGAAAATGTTTCCCTCAGACGCCTTTCTTCAAGACCTTGCCGGAAACGCGATGGCGCTGCCGGTCCTCCTGGCTTTCGCTCAGGCAGCTTTGGCGGCCGTGTGGCTGCGGGCTCCTGAGATGGAGTCCAACGCATCTTCCGTGCAAGTGGCCATGGAGGCCCTGATGACGATGAGTGGAGGCCTCGGGCCGGGTGGGCTGGAAGAGGAAGACAAGGAGTAAGGGCTTTCCGCGCTACGGTCGTACTCGTACAGCCATACACTTTTGATCCGATCGCGCATGTTGCCCGCACATTTTTAATCTTCGCAGATCGTCTGGAGATTGCTCCTGCGCGCAAAAATCTGGAGTCAAGGGCTGGGCAGGGTAAGGGGATTACTTTCGAGAATGGGTTCTCAAGCCGTGCCTCAGCGGAGGGTTGGAGTTTGCAATAGGTTCTAGAGAAGCTATTCTATATTAACGGGGTGCGAGTTGTGAAGTATAGTAAACGCAGCTGATGTAAAAGCTAACTACAACATGCTTGGATGGCAAGACTAGTGGTTACTGACTTTTTCGAGTCGCTAACAGCTAACATGATAACATATGACATATACTACATATACCTCAACAGCGAGCGGAACACCTGTAAACGATTGTTGTAGGGTTGATGCTGGAATCAAGGTCGGTGTGAGCAGAGGTCATAACAGTTGTTGTAAGGGTTAAACTGATTCAACAATTGTTGTACCAATGGTTGTAAGAATTAAACAATTGTTGTAACAATTGTTCTAGAAATTAAACAATTGTTGTAACAATTGTTCTAAGATTTAAACAATTGTTGTAACAATTGTTCTAAGATTTAAACAATTGTTGTAACAATTGTTCTAAGAATTAAACAATTGTCGTAAACATTTAAACAATTGCCGTAACAATTGACACGAGCTGGAAACAATTGCCGTGGCCTTTGTGGGTGCTGGTTTAGCACCGAGGGTTCTAAAAACACCTAACCTTAAACCCTAATGCCCTATTCCCATACATATATTGCTATGAGTATTGAAAATAGTATCATATACTTATTCTTGTTATCATTATGAATATGACTATTGCTATTCATATTTTTATTTGTATGATTCTTGTTATTATGGCTGTTAAATAGCTACTTGTTATTTCTGGTATGGGTAGTATTGTTCTGACCATTATTGTTGTGAATATGATTGGAAAGCCACCCCGCAATACCAACCTGCAGGGCGCGGTCCTGCCCAAAGAAGCTTCCCCCAAACCTTCCTGGCGCGGCGTGGCTGTAGGATTTAGGGTTCGGGGTTTAGAATTTAGGGTTCAGGGTTTAGAGTTTAGGATTTACGGTTTAGGATAATTTAGAGTATAGGATTTAAGGTTTAGGGGTTTAGGGTTGAGGGTTTAGGGTTCAGTTTAGGGTAGCGTGGCCTCAAGTCCTAGACTGTAATGCACGCAGAAATTCATTATTCCTGAATGCCCGAACAACTCCGAGCCCCAAAGCCCTAAACCCTCATACCATTTCGCGGCTCCGAGTTCTTCGGCAGAGATTAATTGATCCGAATGCATACTCCAAAATGATAGGACCCGAGAGACCCACCAACAAAGAACACCGAATCTTCTTAAGACCTTCTTCAAAGCCTGCAATGCTCTATCAAGACCTATAGAACCCGTGTAGACCCGTGCTGGACTGTGACAAAACACCCTGAAACCCTAAACCCTAAACCGTTTTGAAAGCCAACGCGCAGAGGAGACCGTGGAGTGGAAGCTGCACTACAGCCGGGACCCCAGAGCTCTCAGCAAAAGCAAGCCGGCGTTGCTTCAGGGCTTAAGGTCATAGAAGGCCAAAAAGCGTTTTCGCCTATAGGTTTAGTAGGGATTAGGGTTCCCACAATAGGGTTCATATTCAGGAATCCCTACCCCAAGAATCTTAAACCCCCCTTTTGGCCTCCCATTATAAGGGTCTGGGACCTCGGGTACTTTCGAAAGGGGCCTGTGGGACTCGGGCGAAGGCAAGGTGCTTTGAGAGAGCTTTCCAGGGGTTACGCAGTGCTCGATTGGTTTCATAAGGGAGCTTCCGAAAATAGGGGACCCTAAAATAGTACCCTAAATAGTAGGATCCTTATTATAAGGACACCAAAACAAGGTACCCCTAATTTTCGGAAACTCCCAATAAGGGTACAGTTGAGGGGTTGTTCTGAAGGTCTTGTTAAGGGCGGGATGGTTGGGAGCATACCTTTCCTTGCTAAGGAGGGCCTAACCCAGAAGGGGGCCCAGCTTATCGTAGCCATGTTGGGGACTGGCAGGGTTTATGGCTTAGGGTTTAGAATTTGAACTACTTTCAAATCAAGGGTGCAAGTTGCAGATTCGAGGCAGCAAGCCTCCTCCAGCCAGGACCCCAAATCCCTGAATCCTACACCCTAAAGCTGCCAATAAGCGCGCCGAGATGATCTCGAGCTATTATATAGATATACGTAGACCTCAGAGCTTCTTTGGTTATCTAGCTGTTGAAGCCAGAACCCCAAGGGCCAGACCGATAATGTAGGAACCTGATTAAGAAACCCTGGGCCTATGAAAAATGACACCACAATAGTAGTGTTATTCCTACAAGGAACCCTAATAGAGGCCCAAGGTTTCTCAATCAGGTTCCTACATTAGAAGCCCAAGGAATCCACAGCAGTATCGACTGCTTCTGGCGCTTTCGAAGAGAGGGCACTTGGCAACGGAGCATGCAGCTGGCGCAGGCCCTTAGGGTTCCTTTGGGGCGAGAAGAGAGGGGTCCTTTAGGGCGTTTGCGGGTTTTAGTGTTTTGGGTAGGTTTGGGGTTTGTCAGTTGATATGATCACCGGAATCTTTTTGATGAGACTGCGCCCCATAATGTCAGGTTTATGCGAACCCATGGCATCCGTCAGGCTCCACTCAGGACTATTGCCCTGTCTTCTTCTGGCCAGTTTGCAGGGCCTAGGGTGGGCATGTTGTCACGCGAGCACATGAAGATCTCATGCGCGATTTTTGAATTTGAGAAAGAAGCCCTCCCTCCGGAAGGTAGGGTTGCAGGGTGTCATTTGGGGTGCTCAGGACTCAGGGATCGAGTTTGACGGATGTTAACCCGCCAAGACTCCCTGGTGCCTAGTAGGGAATGGGGGAATAGATCCCTATAGTAGTCCCTGTATACTCGCCAATACTAGTTCCCATAACCCATTCCCTACTAAGATCCAGACAGGGACTATAGACGCCCTAAGACCCATTATAGAACCCTTAAAGGACTCTTTAAAGGATCCCTTAAAGGAACCCCATTCCCTGCTAAGAACCAGACAGAACAGGCCGGTGGCCTGCTGATTTGGGCCTGGCTCACTTTCCCCTGCTGGGATGCCCTTTTTGCGGCGGGCCTTTGGCTCAGTGCGTTTTCCAGGGGTGGCGCAGGGCTTGAGATCTGAGATTAAGGATTGGGGGGTTTAGGAGTTGTGGAATTTATGGGGTTTAGAGTCTAGAATCTTCTGTCTTTACATGCACGTCTGTTGGGTGATTCGAGTTGGTCGGTTTCGTACTTGAAGCACCAGGGGATTTAGTAAGTGGGACTATTTGTAGAGTAGCTGCACTTGCTTCTTGATTCTAACATAAAATATTTGGATGCCTCCAACCGTCCTTACCGAGGACTTACAGGGTTTGTTGTGTCTGTCTTGCGTTGCGGAGTTCGGGGGTCCGGGCTGGAAGTTTGGCCAAAGACTAGTCCCTAGCATGCTTATACAGCGGCATATTACCCCGAAGCCGTATTCTAGTTCATAGTTAAGGCCAGCGTCTTCCTGCGCTTAGGGTAGTGCTTGGCAGCATGTTCGGGGAGCCAGTTGTTGCATTCGCGTCATGCTCCACGGTCGGATTCAGGCTTTCGTCGATACAGGGGGACGAGCCCAAAGCATTCTCCGAGAGCCCCAACAAAGACTCCGAACTTGAAGCCCAACCTGAGCCATGCGCATCCAAGCTTGCATACCCATGATCCCCAACAATCATCGGGATAGGGGTACTATAGAGGCCTGAAGAATTATTACCACTATTATTCCTCAGGGTTCCTTATTCTAAGTATATAGAGCAACCCTATTCTAATCATTAAGGCCTGCATTAAAGGGTTTAGGGTGCAAGGCCTCAACAATACAACCCGAACCCAAAATCCTGAAATCCTACAGTGTGCCCTGCTCGCCCCACATTCCGACCCCGGGCTACAGGCGGACCTTCTGAATGTTGCAGTATTTGTGGGGGGTTCCTTATTGTATTTATAGTATAATGGGCCCCAACACACTATTTTAATTATGAAGGCCCCTATATTACACCCCCAACTGCTTGGAGGCAGGAGGCAGGTGTATCAGAATCGGGACTTCGGGCAAACCAAGCTATACTTCCACTGTACTTCGCAATCAGGAACACCGTAGTACTTCTTACAACAAGGACCACGTTGCGAATAACAGTGTTGCTAACTATTCAGATCTTTTGGGTAGGGCTTTAGGGTTACTGTGGTAGTCTTCCTGCGAGGACAAGGGCTGGGAACCCTAAACCCTAAACCCTAAACCCTAAACCCTAAACCCTGGGCTGGGGAAGATGGGCACGTGTATTCAAGGCTCTGCTGGAAATGCGCTGCATCTGTCGCGATCCTGGCCAGGGTGGGGTCAGAAAGAGACATATGGGAATTTCCGAAAATGGGGGACCCGAATATATAGTACCCTCAATAGTAGGATCCTTATTATAAGGAGCCCCAAATAAGGTACCCCGTATTTCGGAAACTCCCATATACAGATAAAAGGAACGAGAACGAGATGCTTGAGAGCAAGAAATTTAGAACAAGGCCTTATATGGGTCCGCACTCAGGATTTTTCGGCATATTGCACTCAAGGCCCAGCTTCAATCAGCAACGCCAACCCGAAAACCTAAAGCCTTTCCGGGTTCAGGAGGTGACTTGTGATGGAATCTGCCACCGCTGTTGTAGTTGAAGTCGTCGTCTAGAGGTGTCGTTGTTTCAGCAGCTGGTTGCTTGCTACCGTCATGGACTTATTGACCACGCAAGGTTGTTCTGCGTTCTTGATCTTGAGTATAACACAGGGCGTAAATTGATTGCCAATACCATTTTGGTCTCCTTGTTTCAAGCATAGTACATCTTATCAGATCATGTTGCTTGGCTTCACATGCTGCTGCACTTCTTGCTGCTGTTCATCAACTGGAAGGTGCCATTGCTTGCTTTTCTTTCTTCTTCTTCTTCTCCAACTCGTGTAACTAATTCCACAAGCCCTAAACCCTAAAGCCCTCAAACCAAATATGATCTAAGCCAGAAGCTCTATGGAGCCAAAATCCTCCTTTTCCGAAATCTTTGAAGCCCCAAACCCGTGAATCCTTAAAGCCTCCCAAGTCATGATAGGGCTCAGGCTGGTTGAGGGCTTGGTGTCTTTACTAAACCCTAAACCCTCCTTGAGGCTTCATGCGTCCTGGGCGCTTTAGGGCTTAGGGCCTTTGTGTATCTCAGGCCGGTTGAGGAATTACAAACCCTAAACTCTAGGTGAAACTCTGAATCCTAAACCCCTGAACTCTAAACCGTTACGTGTCTCTTAGGTCGCATCTCCTTGCTCGGTGGCTACGGCAGCGCTGGCAGAGCACAGGCAGCCCGGGTTCCTTTCAGGGATTCTTTTTCGGTTCCTTTCAGGGTTCCTTTATGGGCCGTGCGAACGGACCTTCGTCGCGTGAATCTTGGCATCAAGGCCGTGGACATGCGTGGGGAGCCGCCGACGGAGAGAGAGAGAGAGAGAGAGAGACTCCCGGGTGCTTAGTAGCGAATGGGGCAATGGACTCCTGTAGTAGTCCCTATATAGGCCCCAATAGTAGTCCCCATAGCCCATAACCGATTCCGCCATTCCCGACTAAGAACAAGACAGGAGAGAGAGAGAGAGAGACCAAACGGCTACCCTGTTGATCACACCATCTTTAAATAGTGCAGGTCTTCGGCAGAGAATTGCAGGCTTTGAGTATTTCGCAGACCAAGATGGCAATTCATAGTTATTTGTCACTCGACTCCGCGTTAGAAGCTCAAGTTTGAGGTTCCTAAACCCGAAACCCAGCACCCTATTCAAACCCTGTACCCGAAACCGCTAAACCCTAAACTCTAAACCGTAGCCGCAGCTCGGCATAGCTCTGGTCTTCGGCTTCTAGCCGCCTTGCAGGCGAAGATGAAGTCGGGAAGTGGCTGGCCAGCTTGGAGGAGGAAGAGGACTGGTCAATGTAGTGTATAATACATGCTATATTAGGGTCTGGTGAGGCTTAGGGTTTAGGGTTTAGCACAGACTATATACTTTATGATACATAAGCAGTAACTAGAATATATAGCACGTACTACATAATGTGTAAGTTGTACTGGGTCGGGCAAAGATGCTGATGTTTTATGAGGTACGTCATCAGCATACTATAGTTTTGGGGGTTCCTTACATAATTATAGTATAACTTTAAGGCTCTTGGAGACTTTGTTACTTTGTTCCTTTTTTGGTTCCGGTCTTCTTTATAGGGGTCTCCGAAAAAAGTAGTTTTTTGCTTACCTTCCAAGGGGAGTAGAGATAATGGGCCACAGAACCCTAGTCTAATTATCAAGGCCCATCATAGTACCCTTATAGATCCCTTATAGTAGTCTTGATAGACCCCTTTTACAAGTAGTCCTGTTCTAATTCTTAAGGCCCCTATATTACCTAGGTCTACTCTTGGTCCCTTTTCTGGGATCCCTAAACCCTAAACCGGGTCCCCTTTAAGCCTGTCTGGTTCTTAGTAGGGAATGGGGGAAGGGGTCATGGGGACGATTATGCGACCATAAGAGAAGCCTCTTCTTAAGCCATTTAGAGCTTCTGAGTATGATTCTATAGCATATGATTCTAGCATTCTCCTCCGCTGAGGGTTATTTGAGCTTTCTGGAATGGCCACCCGACATGTAGTTTGTATGAGGGCTCAAGACACGGCTCTGCTTGGAGGTTCATGGGTACTTATAAGTGGAGCTGTTAGTCCCTTAATATGGGTTTTGACTATAGTTATCCTACTTGTAACCTTGCTTGTAACTACCCATGAACCTCCACGTGCAGACTTCGCCAGGAGAGTGATGAAGTGTCAGAGGCCAGCACCAGTCGGTAGAGTTTATGAGTTTATGGGCGTGGTTTCTCGTTTTTGTTTATGCGCGGAGCCGGTTCCCAAACTCAAGACACAAAACCCTAAGCCCTAAACTCAAACATCCCCTTTGCTCGCTCATGGTTTTAGGATTTAGAGAAGGGATTTGGCATGATTAGTTAGAGCTTTGCGTTTCGGGTCCGCCTACTCTACGGGCCTGGACAGCAAGTTATATTGTTGGGGCTCCTTATACTCATTATGATTTTACCCCAAAACCCAATTCCGATAACCAGCATCACCACATCAGCTCAGGTTTAGGGCTGAGACGATCGATGCTTCGACAGCTGGGGCTTTGCGGAATTGATGTTCAGAACTGCGGGTTAGGAGAATCGTGGCATACTGAACTTCCTAGGGCCTGTGGTTGTTTTCGGAAACCCTAGAGCTTTACACGGTTCTATCGGGTTCTTTCGAGAAGGTGAATGCAAAAAGGGCTCGCAGTCGTTCCAGCTCCTGCAGCAGGGTTAAATCCAAAGCACGAAGTCCCAAAACGGAAACCCAGGGCTCTAAATACCCTGACCCCCAAAGTTCTAAACTGGAAACCTAAACTCCTGACTCCCTGCATACCCCCTCTAACATCAGATCGAACTTTCATACAAATACATGTACGGTGTGGTGCAACATTATGTTCAGCATTCTATATGTGTATATATATATATATACACATATAAGACGGCACGTATTATTTAGGGTACCCAAAACGGGACCATAATCTTGTCATTCCCCCATATATGATAGTTGAACTTCCAAGCTTTCAGACTTGCCCTGAGGCGCCAGAGGAGTGGGGGCCCAAGGTCAAGAGCGAGGATCAGCTGTAGGGTTTTGGGTTCCTCGGACCCAGAGTAAGCCCTTATTCCCTTTTTTAGGGTTCTGGTTCCCTTATGAAGCCCCTTTAAACCAAAAAGGTCCTAGGTTACTCTTGGGTCTAGGTTCTATAGAGGCATATATAGTCGGAGTGATTAGCAGTTGTGTTCCCTTCTAGTCTTTCTATTGTCTGGGTGCAGTATACCCCGAAACCCTCTTCCAGTTGTCACGGGGGGTAACTTTCCTGTCATACTACAGGAGGTACCGTAGAGCAGTGAGTTTCAGGGCAATTGTAATGGCTACTTTAACGGTTTTCAGGATCAGGGTTTAGAAATGACTACTGTGCGCAGTTCATGCTGAATCTCCAGATGCTTTCCTCAGGGTTTAGCTACTCAAGCTCTTTATTGCACCCGTTAGGGTTTCGAGTTCGGGTTTAGTGCTGGGGTTCCTCAGAAACCAACAGTAGTTCCACAACCCCAGAGCTAAATCCCATACCTTGGGTACGGAAACCCCCTCAGTAATAGTTGAATATATTTTCATAATAGAGTTATATTAGGACCTGAGTAGTAGCCCTATTATAGACACGTACTGTATGTGGGGGCAGTACCTAACCCATACCTCGACATGGGCCTTCAGAATCGAAGAGATGCCCTCCTTCGCAGTGCAGTATGGTGCCTGAAGCCCCTAAGCCCCTAAACCAGGGTTTAGGGGTTTGGGGTTTCGAGTTTTGGGGTTTCTAGGAAACTCCAGAAAGTTGGAATATGGTTTCATGGTAGGATACCCTATAATTTACCATAGAAGGGTTAGGAGAATCATATTCCAACTTTCTGGCTTTTACCTTAGGGGTGAACCCACCCTTTCCAGGCTCTTGGTTTTTTTGGCCCTTTCCTGTTCGGCAGCGCGTGCCCGTGGGCATGTGCGCCTGCGTGCGCGTGTGGGTGTGGATGTGGGTGTAGGTGTGCGTTTGTGTGTGTGTGTGTGGGTGTGTGTGTGTGTGTGTACTGATCACCCAAGGCTCGGAAGGCAAGAACAGCAAACCTAAGACTCCTGAAACATTAAGCCCTAATTGACACCTAGACATTGAACCTTACAACCAGAACACCCGAAATTCCCGAAAACCTGCACTGTATGTGTCTGGACTTGTGAGGGGAGGGATGAGACCTCTGACGGCAGATTGGCTGAGGGCTTCCCCGTCCGAGCCTCCGATCATCCCGGAGACCTTCGAGGAGGTCAGGGTGCCATGAGATCCCGTGTTCTCTTCTTGTTATGAATGATGTTGAGCGTTGTTGTTGATATCATTGGTGGCATCGGCCTTGTTACGATAGTTACGATGATCCTAATCAACAAAACTTGCGTTATGTATCTTTTGCGATGGGTATTGCTGACTATTTGCGCTTATTGTTTGTATTGGGCTGAAGATCCGCGTGCGTTGTTAGCAGTGCCTTCCTATTCGATTTCGGGTTTGGGGTTCTCTAGGTATTTTTGGGGTTTCTACAACCGCCACCCCAAATAAACCACGAGACCCAATCCCTCCCTGAGAAATACAAAGATCAATACATAGAGCCTACCCAAAGGCCCCAGAGTAGTTCCCTTTGGGGGTTCATATTTAGACTTGTATAAGGTAGTCCCAAAAAGGAACTACTACGTGGCCTATGGGTAAAGCAGCCCTAAACCTGCAATGTCGAGCTCATAGATCCTCGGACTTCGACCCACTGGGTGCAGGTCCCGAAGCTCTGTGTAGAGCTGTTCATGGGATTTGCATCTCCTCAACGCCAAAAGCAGACATAGCAGCAAAGAAGGCGTGGTGTCAGAAGGCTACTGACGATAGCCGCAATGGCCATCATCATCACCATTTCCATCAGATCCGGCATCATCATCGTCGTGATGAGCACAAGAGTGAAGATGCTCTTGTCCAGAAATGCTGCACATGAGCTGCTACACGGTTTCGGTTTTAGGATTCAGAAGGGACTGTTGCGTGGGATGGAAACTGGTGGTTAACGGCTGTCCGAGATACTCGCGTACATACGTCTAGTGCCTGTTAAGGCACTTGTCCTTTCTGCCAACAATTGTGGTTTCATTGCACAGGTATTCGCAACAGTTGCTATGTCGCTAAACGCATAAAAACAACAGCTGCGAGTGGTAACGCTGTAAGATTCTCAACGATGAGTACTGCTTTTCCTCCATTCAGTGATTGGAGCATACAGAAGCCCTTACGTCCTTTGCTGGATATTCAAAGGAATCCGGATGTCCGGATGTTTAGAATTGTGGAATTTAGGCCTTAGGGTGTGGATACCTTCACGTGTTTTCGTATTCATGGTCGCGATCTTGGCAGAGATATTTTTCAGCTCATCTTCAGGAGACTATTCTCCGGCAGACAATTTGATTTAGTGATACAAGGTTCCGGGGTTGGTTTCAGCGTTATTCACTATCCGTTATTACTGCACTCATTACTGCTACGATCTCGTTTTCGAGCTCTTCTCATGTTCTACTTCTACTAGAAGACTGAGAATGTTATAGGGTTTAGGGTTAAGAAATGTGGGTTTAGGGTTAGGGATATTGCGCTAGTTACAGAGAAGCAAGAGCAAGTTAGATCCGCCGCAGTATTGCAGAACCAGGTTCAGCTGCGCATGGAGATTGAGCAGATGCGACAGGAGCAGGACGCCTCTGGAGCCTTTCTGCCTTGGATAGTGCCGGCCGATCGAATACGCGTACCTCGACCGTGACCATTGTGGTGTCCGGGGGATCCATGGAGGGAACATAGAAAACCACCAGTCCTGAGTTCTCCCGATTAACCAGCCTAAATCAAGGATCCAAAAAGACCACCACCACCACCACCACCACCACCGCCACCGCCACCACCACCACCACCGCCACCGCCACCGCCTCTGCCACCACCGCCTCTGCCGATGCAGTTTCTATCGCTCCTCCTGTCGTTACAAACCCGCTTCTTGCCACTGCCGCAGCGCAGAGCACTGCAGTTACCACGATCACAACGTCAGCAACGAGGGCGATGGGTTTAGGGTCGACGACTTCGTCACATGGGTTGCAATCGCCAGCGATGCTTGGTCGAGTGCAACCGTGCAACCCAAGAGGCTTTCGACATTCTCGGTCCCGAACTTGACATGTCCCTAAACCCTAAACGGCCCTAAACCCTGAATCCTAAACCCTAAACCCTAAACCCTAAACCCTGAATCTTGAAATCGCACTTTCACATGTCCCATCAGGAGCGGTCCCTGGCCCGTTGCCGCCTCGCCGCGCAGACGTCCAGCCGACAGGTGGGTGAAGGGCTATCTAATGACCCACACACGTGGAATCAAGAGCTGCTTGCAGAGCTTCTTGAGAAAGTGTGGAATCAAGAGCTGCTTGCAGAGCTTCTTGAGAAAGTGTAGAATCAAGAGCTGCTTGCAGAGCTTCTTGGGAAAGTGTGGAATCAAGAGCTGCTTGCAGAGCTTCTAGAGAAAGTGTGGAATCAAGAGCGGCTTGCAGAGCTTCTGGAGAAAGTGTGGAATCAAGAGCTGTTTGCAGGGCTTCTTGAGACAGTGTGGAATCAAGAGCTGCTGGCAGAGCTTCTTGAGAAAGTGGGAACAGAGCCAATGCAACTCATTTGCGGTGTCCTGGCTGTGCGAACCGTGTAGGAAAGCGGTTCAGCTTGAAATTTCGAGCGGGCTGGATTCTGTGAGAGTTCGGATCACCCAACTATCGCTGAACTCGATGTGGCGGATGAGGGTGCCTTGAAGACCCAGGGCAGACCAGTGTCCTAACCACTCAGATCAGCACGTCGGAACCCTCCCAGCGCAGCAATGCTGGGTAAGAATATGAGTATGCAAGACTGCAAGAAACCGAAGGTCTTAAAGCCCAAAGGCCTTGATATATAGTCCATCTGAGGACCCTGAACTCTCAAGTCTAGAGTTCCTACAATTTAGGACCTTGAACCTCAAAACCGTAAACTCCCTAACTCAAAAAAACCCCGAGACCCTTTGTACCCAAAACCCCAAACCCCCTAACATCAAACCCGCCAACCCCCAAACCTCCCAGGCTTCCCGGCCTCGAAAGCGCGTGCATGGGCCGGAGAAGCTCTGAGGGTGCAACGCGTGGCTAACGGCTGTAGATGAGATTGAAGTGTAGGTTCTTCAGGTTGTTTTACACTTTTTCGTACCCTTTTTAGAGCTTAGGGTGGTAAAGGGTTTGCATGCATCTGCGTGGTAGTCTAAGTCGGGCTTTAGGCCTTGGGGTTTGCGGTAAACCCGGGGTTAATCCGGGATTTTTCAGTTGAATGAGGTTACTCGCTCAGGGTATCAGCGGTTTTAGGTTCTGTGGTTGAGGTTTCCGCAAGGTTAAGCAGGGACGCGCTATTGAGGGTTTAGGGTTTCGCGTCTAGTGGCATCACAGACAGAGACCGCAAGGAACGTCGACTTCGTAGTCGTCGTTGCTTTCACCAAAGTTCGCCGTGATCGTCGTCATCGTACTTATGTAGTAGTTTAACGGAAGTGGTACTGGCAAAGGGAATGGTAGTTGCAGTCATAGTGATAGTAGCAGTGGGAGCTGTAGCAGTAGCAGGAGCAGGAGCAGCAGCAGCAGTACTACTACTACGGCTACCACCACTACTACTACTACTACTCCTCCTCCTACTACTGCTACTACTACTACTACTATCACTACTACTACTACTACTACTACTACTACTACTACTACTACTACTACTACTACTACTACTACTACTACTACTACTACTACTACTACTACTACTACTACTACTACTACTACTACTACTACTACTACTACTACTACTACTACTACTACTACTACTACTACTACTACTACTACTACTACTACTACTACTACTACTACTACTACTACTACTACTACTACTACTACTACTACTACTACTACTACTACTACTACTACTACTACTACTACTACTACTACTACTACTACTACTACTACTACTACTACTACTACTACTACTACTACTACTACTACTACTACTACTACTACTACTACTACTACTACTACTACTACTACTACTACTAGTCGTAATTCTAGTGGTAGTGACTGATAGTGGCGGCGGGAGTGGGAGTCGTAGTCGTATATAGTCGTAGTCGTGGAAGTCGTAGTCGCAGTCGTAGTCGTCCTAATCGTGGTGGTAGCCGTGGTAATCGCAGTCGCTCTCGTAGCAGTAGCAGCAGCAGTAGCCGTAGAGAGCAGGAAGTAGGAAGAAGGAAGGAAGTAGTAAACAGTAAATCATACAGTACGTCGTGAGTTGTAACTTGTAGTCAGTAAGCAGTAAGTAGTAGGTAGTGGGTCGTAGGTATTAGGTAGTAGGTATTCCGCAGCAGGTAGTAGGTATTCAGTAGTGAGCAGTATACGTGGTAGTTGTAGTCGTCGTAGTAGGAGGCGGAGGAAGAGAAGGGCATGTACTGGTAGTAGCAGTAGAAATTACAAGAGAGTGGAGTGGTACCCGATTTAGGGGGCCGTCGGAAAGGATAGTATTGCTTCGGGTCTCCTTTCAAGGGTTTCTTTTCAAGTCCCTCAGTGCCTAAACTCCCTCAGTTTGGCATCGGGTTGTCTCGCCTCGTGGAAAGAAAGGTAGTTCTGTAGGCCTTAGGCTTGGGCCCTCGGAGCTCTAATTCGGAGAAAATGATTTTTAAGAATTAGCAAGCCTGCACCGCGAGAACGCCGCCAATGGCAGCACCGGCAGCGGATATATTGTTACTATTATTATTACTATTATTATTATTACTACTATTATTATTACTACTATTATTATTACTACTATTATTATTACTACTATTATTATTACTACTATTATTATTACTACTATTATTATTACTACTATTATTATTACGATTACTATTATTACTAGCAAAGGAAAGGTTTCTATCTCCTCCCCTCAGGATCCCTCAAACCTGGGCTTTGGAGTACCATACTTTAATACTTTTTTGGGACCTGTTACTTAAAGGGAACCAATTATGAAAAAAAAGTCTATACTTTTTTCTCTCTGGTTACTTCAAAGCCCAGAAACAGGAAAGGGCTGTTGCTGTTTTGAGCAGAAGAGGGATCCTTTTGCTGCGCAGTTTGCCTGACACGAATCCTCTGCTTCAGGACTTTAGGATTTAGGTTACGCAGTCCTGTGTTTCATATTTTCAAGTTACTAGGAAGAACACCAATTCCAATCTTCTCGGAACCCCGTAAATCCTAAGCCCCTAAACCCCCAATCTCGAAACCCTAAACCCTAAACCCTAAAACCCAGAGCCCTGAAACCTGCGGCTCATCCTATCTGCTGTCGGTCGTTTGCTTGTACATACGTGCGAGCGTTTTCGAAGATGAAGGATCCCATATGGAGGCCCTACATGGGACGATCTTCTCATATAAGGCCCTGAACCCCGACCCTAAACCCTAAACCCTGCAGGCAATGGACCTTGAGCCGTGAAGCTTTAGCCCAGAAGCTTTTCCCTTGCGCCCAAAAGTCAGTGTGCTGCGACTGAAAGGTCATCCCCCAACCCGAGGCGGCAATTTTTGCAGTGTCTAGGGGTCTCTAAATACTTACCTAAACTAAACCCCATTCTACTTAGCCCCTTTTTTACATCCGGATAGTAGCCCTTATAGACCCCTATAATAAGGAGCCTCATTCTAATTATTAAGGGGTGTCGTTTGGGCCCACACTTTGATTTGGGTGTACTGTCTGGTGCTTAGTAGGGAATGGGCGAATGGATCCCTATAGTAGTCCCTATATATAATCCCCCATGATAGTCCCCATAACCCATCCCCCCATTCCCTACTCAGAACCGGACAGTTTAGGGTTTAGGGTTCAATGTGTGCTGAGGGTTTGTTTAGGGTGCGGGGCCTGCTTGGAAGTTTCCGAAGATCGGGGGTACCGTATTTTGGGGTCCTTATAATAAGGATCCTACTATTTAGGGTACTATATCAGGGTCCCCTATTTTCGGAAACCCTAAACCCTCAACCCCTTATGGAACCCTTATAGATCCCTTTAAGGGACCATATCAGGGTCCCCTATTTTCGGAAACGCCCGCTTAGTGTTCAGGGCTTGTTGTCGTAGGGCCCATGATTGACGACGGCGAAGCAGGGCTTAGGGCTGGCCGTGTTATTTTCAAGGCGTGGGCATGTTCACAAAAATATATATATATATATGTATATAAATTCATTTATATTTGTATATTTATATACCTTCCAGTAGTCTTCAAAGTAGGCTCATCTCCTGTAATGAGGGGCGCCAGGAGAAGATGGCTCACCATGTCGACTTAGAGATCGTCCGCTACTGGTGCATTGACGGGGAGCCTGGCACCATGGGAGATTCATTACAGCCGTCCACCAAGGCAGGCTCCTGCGACATTATAGGCCAGCTGCTCACACTAAGAAGTAATGCAGCAATCGCGCTGCCGACCTTCGTGGTTGAGCGCCTGGTTGTTGAGGTAGGTGTACCCAGCCTGTACTCGTAGTATGGTTTAGGTCATGCGGTGCTCGCTGAGATGAGGTGATGCGTGGGGTTCTGGGATTTCGGGCTACTTCGGGCCACCAGTGTTCAGGTATTTTGGGGCTCGGGGTTTGTTAGGGCGACGCAGGCTTCGGGTTTAGAAGTTTAGCGGTTTGTAAGGTGTCGGTTTAGGGTTTAGGGTGCGGCGAGATTTTTCCATCATCTTCACTATGATGGTCACCGGCGAGCACCGGTACGACTACAAGGAGAGCAAGAGGAATACGAATACTAGTGACTCGTGGTTGTGCCGTAAGCAGTCTAGGTACTCGTGCTTACGATCCAGCAGAAATATCAACTCTTGCACCGGAACCTCTCAACCCTAAACCCTAAACCTCTCAACCCTAAACCCCGAAACTCTGAACCGCCACGCAGAGAGTCTGTGACGATGCACCGTTTCAGGGGCCTCTACCGGAGAAAATCCGTGCACTGCCAGTGCACTGCACAGCACCCAGAGACTCCAATATCCCTTAATTAAGGAATATTCCTTAAATCAGACTAGGATCCCTAATATAATTTAGGGAATATTCCTTACTTAAGGGATATTGGAGTCTCTGGGCACACCCTATGCCCAGAGACTCCAATGTCCTTTAATTGAGGAATATTCCTTAAGTTATATTAGGGGTCCTACTATAATTTAAGGAATATTCCTTAATTAAGGGGCATTGGAGTCTCTGGGTACGTCCCTTAACTTATACTTTGTCCAGTTGGGTAGCATTTTACATCTTTATGGGTTACTTAAGCAAGCCCAATAAGGAAGAACAAATAGTGGTTTTCATGAACAGTACATTCCAACATCAGGTACTCAATCACAAGAATAGAGGTTCGGGACATACTACAGTAAGTTGTTGAGTTTTTACTGCAAGCACATGTGATACTGCTAGTATAGAGCCCATAATAATCACCTATACTATTTCAGAGGCTCCTTATCATAAGTAATGGGCCCCACAACCCTATCCTTGTTGAGGCCCCTATATTTTAGAACTCCATTATGGATCCCTTATAGACCCCTTCAAAGGAACCGAACCCTTTAGAGGAATCCTATTATATACTCAACTCCGGGCTGGAAGATTTGTGACGTGTTAGATGTCGAGTTGGAGGGGTACGGACTGTGTGATCCTGAAGAAGGGGTTTAGGGTTTAGGGTGGTTCAAGGCGGGGTAGTCGAACCTCCTTGACTCCCCCCTCCTGCACGGATCCCATAAACTCCTAAACAAGGGACCATAAAACCCTAAACCTAAACCCTACGACCGCAAACGCAGCTGGAGCTTCAGTAGACGTGCGAGGATCGAGCACAGACTCTACCCTCATCGAGGGCGGCCCAGAGCAGGCTAGAGTTTAAGGGTTTAGAGTTTAGGTTTTCGGGTCTAGGGTGAGAGCAGGCTAGAGTTTAAGGGTTTAGGGCGAGAGCAGGCTAGAGTTTAAGGGTTTAGTGTTGAGGGTGAGAGCAGGCTAGAGTTTACGGGTTGAGGTTTAGAGGGTCTTCTGTACTGGGGGGTTTCTTGAAGGTTCAAGATAGGGCCCTGAATACTGGAATCTGGTTTCGGGCGTAGTATGTATGACAAAACAAAGGAGTACGACTCCACTCTTCAAAGCCGCGGATTAAGCCCTAAACTTACCTTTAGTTCGTAGGGAATGGAAGAATGGTAGAAATAGTAGCTATAATTGTACCCCATTCCTCCATTCCCTACTAACCAAAGGTAAGTAAATGCTCCGTTGCTGGATTTCCGTGCCCGTCAAGTGGCCGTTCTCAGTGGTTCAGAGACAGCTCCGGCTCCTCCTGGGTTTAGGGTTTATAAGGTTTAGGGTTTAGGGTTTAGCTTTTGTGGTTTAGGGTTTAGGGTTTAGCCCAATCCGCAGCCCCAGCTTCATGCACCCGCAACCCTCAAAGGCTCCGCCCTAATCGGATTTGGGATGTAGGATTTCAGCCTTGTCCAGCCCTGAAATGCCCAAGTATCTGGGTTGAGGCCGTGGACAGGATGACATCGAAAGCTCTTTGGTCCCCGGGTGTAGCAGTGTAGCTTTCGGTGCGTTCTGGGTTTCCGGGATGCCGAAGCCCGTGGATCACCACGATGACCGCGTCGACTCGGTGCTCAGGAAAGCCGACGACCGGCGTCTCCTCTGCGATTTAGTGGGGCTTCTTACCCAGAGACTCCAATATCCCTTAATTCAGGAATACTCCTTAAATCATAGTAGGGATCCATTTTAAGGAATATTCCTTAATTAAGGGGTATTGGAGTCTCTGGGTACACCCGGGTCTCCACGTGGGATTTGTTGCATTTTTCGGGATGTCCGACATTTCTTTGTATTATAATCAGGGTTTCGAGGATGGCTTTTATAAAGGCATTTAGGGTTTAGGCTTAAGCTTTTGAGGGGTTTAGGGTATAGGGTTTAGGGTGTTTGTGCGTGAGGTCTTCTCACAATTCGGCGTGCTTTATGTAGGGTTCCTAATTCGCGGTGCTTTTCTACATCCCGAGCAAACCGAAGAGCTTTCAACGAAAAGCTCAGCACCACACCCAAAAGAAGAGAAAACCGACCTGAAGCCTAAAAAGAGGCAACTCCTTAAGACAAGTTTGCGAAAAGAAGTCCGAACTCAGAGAGTCCAAGAGAGAAGCCCTTGCAAAAACGAAACCCTTGGTAGAACCCCCAACATTCCCTTCCCCAGAGAGCCCAATACCCCTTAATTAAGGAATATGGCTTAAATCATATTATGCGTCCCCTTATAACTTAAGGTATATTGCTTAATTAAGGGGTATTGGGCTCTCTGGGTCTAACCCTAAACCCTCAGCCCTTCGAAAAACCGGCTCTTCAAAGTTAGACCCCAAACCCTAAACCCAGAAAGCCGGAAGCCTAGGCTGCGGGAGCTTTGTGGAGAGCTCCGCGACGTCGTGGCCAAGGCAAGACCAGAAGCCACCCCCCGTTCCTAGACTAGAGAGCCTCATACCTCTAGTTAAGGACTAGGTAGGGCTTTGGGACATTTTATATTTTCCCTTATTGGGCTTAAGAGGATCTTACTTACTAATATTTTTCAAAAGCTTTAAAAGCCCCACCTAGAGGAGCATGCCTTCAGATATTCGGGGGCGTGGTATTACGATATAAGGATTAGTCTCTTGTTTAAAGGAGCATTGGGCTCTCGGAGTTCATCGTTTTGGAGAGTTTAGGGCATCAGGGTGTTCAGGGCTTTGACTGTTTGGCTGGTCTGGGGGTTACTTAGGCGTGTGGGGAAGAGACATCCATCCTCTTGGGTTTCGGAGAGCACTCCTTGACTCTTCGGGTCAGCGTTGAGGGCACAAGGTGTCACTGAGTGAATCACCAGACCAAGAAGCCTTGTCTAGTTTAGGTAGATCATGCTCCTTGTAGCATGGAAGCGCTTGAGTTACAGGAATGTTTCTCTTGACAAGTTTCGGCCCTTTTGAGCTTATGGTTTAGGAGGTTGCGGACCTCGGCGCCCTCGGCGCCTCTGACCGAGGATCCTAAGCAATACTTCACGTAGGGGCTTGAATTCGTACTTACCAGTACTATGGATTAGGGCTCCATATCACCCTGATGTTTTTATGTATACCCCCTAATTAAGCCTATTCGAATTAATGTGGCCTTCATATTTAAGCTTTTACCGCCTTTGAACGTTGACAAATTCACTCCTGTTGAGGATGAAGAGCCTGCCCTTTGATGATGCCCTCTGACACTCATGGCTCATGATCGTGATAGCGGCGGTGGATGTGCAGAAGATGACGATGGCTATCTGACTATCATTCATCACCATCATAAATATGATCAGCATCATCATCATCACCATCATCATACCCAGCATCGCCATCATCACCATCGTCCTCGTCCTCATCATCACCGCCATCGCATTCAGATGACTTCCCCCCGGAAATCCGACAGGAACTGGAGACTGCCACGGTCAAGCTGTTGGACAAGGTGACCTTTTAGGATTTGGGGTTTCGAACTCTTAGGGTTTAGGGTGTAGGTTGACTTTTTGGGGAACGAAAGCCGAAGCCAAAGCCGAGAGGTTGAGGGCCCTCCTGTGAATCCCAGATGACGACATCCAGTAAACCTAGCTTCCGTGCCTTCTTGAAGCCCTCAGCCCCTGAAGCCCGAAGCCCCTTCGAAAAACGATCATACAACCCTCTAGCATGTGATAAGCATCTGATAAGCAAGCCATGGGCCAGGAGGTTCCCAGAGAGCCCAATACTCCTTAATTAAGGAATATATAGCTTAAATCGTCATATAAACACCCTTGTAATTTAATGTATATTCCTGAATTAAAGGGGTCTTGCGCTCTCTGTGCTTCCTGTGGCTCCTCTACGAATTCGAGGCCTCAGAGCCTTGCGGTTCTCCCAGAATTTTGGGCGAGCTGAGGAGTCAGGACCTGGACCCCAAAGTGGGTGGTTGTCAAAATCATGGCCCCTTTTTGGGTACCCTAAATAATAGGTGCCGTATTACAATAGGGACCCCAAAAAGGGACCATAATTTTGACAACCACCCAAGTATAAGAACTAATAGCCTTTCGTGGGCATTGTGCCATTATTTTGCCTACTTCCGGGGGTTTACAGTGGGTAAGTGTGTGGGTTCGTAGGACTTCGATGTAGGATGAGTAGTACTGGGATCCCCTATACTTCAATGGCATGAGGACAAGGATGTTCCAAGTTTCTGGCTTGTACTACATGGGAGTTTTCCGAAAATAGGGGACCACATTATAGTAACCTAAACACAAGATCCTGATTTTAAGGACCCCACAATAAGGTACCCCTAATTTTCAGAAACTAATAAGGCTTTGGGGCTTGGGGGGGAGCTTAAAGGGCTTAAGGCTCATGGAGTCTTATGGGATTTTGAGGATCAGAGCCTCCACGGCTCTGCGGGTTTCGGGGTTCTATGTTGTTTTTGTGCCCAGGCGCCTATGGGTTTGGGGTTGAGGGCTTATAGGGCCTTCCTAGGTTTAGGTTTCAGGATGTTTGGGCAGTTCCAAGGTTTTCTGAGCCGTGGGGGCTTTGAGATAGAATCCCGATGTTTCATCACAATATCTCTGCTCATAGCTCGTCTGTATACGTTTACGACAGTACATCCTAAACTCCAGTCCTTTCTCGCGAACTTGTATGGGTAGTTGTCAAAATTAAGGTCCCTTTCTGGGTACCTTAAATAATAGGTGCCGTATTATAATAGGGAAAAGGGACCATAATTCTGACAACCAGCCGTATGTATGAGGGTTTGTTTGCGCACCTCGTCCTGCAACATGTTGAATTAGGTTTCAGTTGGATTCAGGGCTCCGGAATAGTGGCAACTGCAAGAGAGGCTACAATGGCTAGAGCTATCATCCCTCTGTACATGTCTAGAACAGCTCCCAAAGCTAGTGTATTGTACAGGCTACAATTCTACTACACCGCACCGGTGGGTGAGTTTGTGCTCGTTTCGTACGTGCTATGAGATCCGACCCCTGCAACTGTGTGGGGGTGCGTCTGTTCAGAAGGGTTCAGGTGTCCTTCTGACAACCGCACAACCTTGAGGGACTTATGAGTTGAAACAAGATCCAGCCCTTGCTCAAGCAGACGGACACAGATAAGATCCCCTAAACCCTAAACGCCTAAACCCCCATACCCTAAACAGATAAGATCACGCATAGGAAGACAGCAGTGCTCCGCTCCCCGCCGCAGTCCAAGCTGCCTGCTAGGTCGAGCCGAAGCTCGGTCTGAGTCTCACTTCACCAAAGAATGCGCCATGGCCTGACGCTGGGGGTTTTGGTTTACTGGGTAGCGATTTGGGGGATTCTTGCTATCTGCTATTGTTGGTGTTTCTACTGTCATCGTGATTACTGCACAGCTTTGGGCTCAAATGGGCCAATGGTTTTTAATGAATGTCGAACCCTAACGGCCCTAATGATACATGACTTTTGGGGCTCACGTAATCGACGCCTTGCCTGAGCTTCGGGATGTAGGGTGTAAGCTTTGCGGTTTCGACGTCCATGTCACGGCTTCTCGTGCATTCTGCCAGGCCGAACCGTCATCTGTTGGGCTAGGGTTTGGGGTTTCGGGCTATCCTGGACCCCTAAAGTATGTAGAATAATAGCCATTATTTTTACCTACTTTTGGGGGGTTTAGGATATGTTGGATCCGGAGCTTCAGAGTTTCAGGGCTTAGGCTTTTAGGTTCAGGGCTTGGGATTTTGGTCGTGGTTGGTTGAATACTAGGACCCTCCTTGCACCCTCAAATAGAGGTATATGGTCACAAGCAAGGGGCATTTAGGGTCTAACCGAGGGTAGTAGATGGAGGGTCTAGGTAGGTGTGCGACACAATCCCATGATGACCGCTCTTTCGAGCGGTTCTGTGTCACCAAGCTTCAATCCCAAAGCTCTCCAAGCCCGAAAACCCGTAAACTTACCTTTGGTCAGTAGGGAATGGAAGAATGGTAGAAATAGTAGCTACAGTTGTACCCCATTCCTCCATTCCCTACTAGCCAAAGGTAAGTAAACCCCAACCTCGCAAACCACCAACTCTTGCTCCCAGAGAGCCCAATACCCCTTAATTAAGGAACATAGCTTAAATCATATTATGCGCCCCCTTATCATTTCAGGTATATTCCTTGATTAAGGGGTATTGGGCTCTCTGGGCTTGTCTCATGAACCCCAACAAGCCGCAGACCGCCCGAGCCCAACATGTGCAGCTCTTTCAATGCGCATCCAAATTAGCTATAGGGGCCTTAATAAGTAGCTAGGTTCCCTTTAAAGGGATCCTTAAACGGTTCTATAAGGGATCCGCATTACGATCCTGTACTACGCAATACAAGGCTGACATAATGACATCATGTTTCACTTGCAGGCCACAAACGTGATCAGAACGTGCGTGTAACGAGGAAGCAGTTGGTTCGAAGTGGCGAAACTCCGCAACAACCAGAGGCGTCAAACACGACATCCCTGCATCGCAGAATACTCGGCCCCAAACCCTAAACCCTAAACCTCAATGTGTGCGCCAGTGGGGTGGACTTTGATTGTTCGCGGCTTGGTCCGTGTCGAATGCTGGCATAATGAGATAGTATACTGTACCGAAGTGAATCCCTCAGCACAACACCCTAAACCTAAAACCCCACAGCTTGAAGTGTTGCAATAGCTTAGAGTAGCCCGTATACCGAGTGGCAGACGCTAGTGTAGCCCTCAAAATATGGGAGTTTCCCAATTCAGGGGTACCATATTTTGGGGCCCTTATAATAAGGAGCCTACTATTAGGGTACCATATTAGGGTCCCCTATTTTCGGAAACTCTAAACCCTCAACCCCTTATGGAAACCTTATCGATCCCTTTAAGGGACCATATCAGGGTCCCCTATTTTCGGGAACTCTTAAACCCAATATAGAACCCATATAGAGCCCTCTAAGGAACCCTTACAGGATCCCTTTAAAAAGCGTCCCCTCTTTTCGGGAACTCCCATATATCTTTTGAAATTCCCACGATTTCCTACGAAAGGAGACATCGCCTGCATCACCGGTCTTCCCAGCGAATCTGCGCCCATCGAGTCCGGGGAGGGCGTTTGCATGGACGAGTCCGCCGGAGGCGGGACCCGGGCAGGGGTCACGTGGTCAAGTTGGGAGGGTCTGACTGTCTCTGTGTGTCTGCGTCTTTGTGTGTCTCTGTGGATGTGTGTGTGTGTGTGTCTCTGCTTGTGTGTGTGTGTGTGTCCGAGTTCCAGCGAGGTTCACTAAACGGTGCATCTTTCCGTGCATTAGGCCAGGGTTTATGGCTCAGACCCCAGGCTATGGGAACCTATAGTTTGAAAACTCCAGAAAGTTGGAAAACGGCTTTAGGAGGATGAATGCTAGGGCTAGGATCCCTTATGCTTTACCTTAGTGGCATGAGGACAATGATGTTCCAACTTTCTGGCTTTTACTGTAAAGGGCTTGCGGATGCTGGTGATGGGTTGGCTGGTTGGGGCTTAAGGGTTCAAAGTGCCTAAGTAGAGCTTTCTGCTTGTGGCCTGTGGCGCACCCTTTTTTTCGGCATAGATCTCGAGTTTTCCCGGATAGGGCTGTGGTTCCAACGACTTGTGCTACTACCGCTGTTGCAGAGGTTGCTGTTGCTGCTTCTGAGTAACTACGATATCAGACCAATTCTCGCAGTTTCATGCTGATGGCAACGATGTCGTTGCTGCGAGGTGATCGACATCCCTGGCGCCAATCATCAGGAGTTCCCCGCCTTTTGCAAAAGGGCGCCAGTGTTTGCTGTTTCCTTAACCGCTAAATAAGTTCTTCTGGTTGATCAGGCTCTGCGCCCAAGATAGGCGTTACAGTACCATGTTTGTCATGACGATTACGGGCTAGAGCTCAGAACCCCTAGACCCTAAACCTGTTTGTCATGACGATTACGGAGTGTTTTAAATACGGCCAAAGCCTGAAGTGCTACAATTGCTTTTTGCCTCGAAAGGGCAGCTTCAGCTGACTGCATCCGGATCATGGGGACTCGGACTAACATAGAGAAGCTTCACAAATTCCTCACACTATCATATCACCCCCGATCTTTAGTCTAATCATCAAGACCCAGGCCGCCCTATCTCACTTCCTTCAAGCCTTCCGGCCCTTGCCAAGCCCAGTGCTGCAGAAAATAGCAGTATGAACAGGAACCGCAGGTCCGCCTCCTGCTTCTACCTAGTGTGTGGGGCTTTGCATAATTACCTATACTATTTTGCATGTTCCTCATGATAAATACAGCATAGTGGGCACCAAAATCCTATTCTAATTTTTAAGGCCCCTATATTAACATTCTCAGTATTCCCGCCCCCCGCCGCCCCCGAGCCCCAGTGACGGCACCGGTCCATCGCGCAGTGCGCTCCTTTCTACACGAGTTGAGGTGCAGAGCGCAAAACACGCGCAGCCGAAACAATGCAACGCTGGAAACATGCCACCCCGGATTCCTAAAGCCGCATCCCTCACTCCCACCTTAGACACCGGGAAAACACCGCATCTTAGGCCACAGATTCCGCGGAAGACACGATCTCAAACACCCCGGACTCAAGGTACTGCTTAAAGGCAAAGAGTATGAAACTCTAAAACCCTAACAAACCCAATTCTGGGTGTTGATCCCCAGTTTAAACAATATGAAATCCCAATGCTCCAGAGCTCTCTACGCATTACCCATAGGCCCCATAGTAGTTCCTTGTTGGGATTACCTCAAAGGATTCTACATATGAACCCCAAAAATGGAACCACTATGAGGCCTATGGGTAAACAAACTGCAGTCCCGACCCAAGGTACGCACCTCGCTGGGCGGCGCGATTGACTCCAGCCGGTGGAGCATCCAAAGTCCTTTCGGAGCTGAAAGAGGCCGCGAGCGAAATTTCGCTGTGCTTCAGGGCTTTGGGTTCATGGTTCGTGGGATAATGGTATTAGATAAGGGTGTCGAAGTAGTTCAATGCTTTCGCCGGGTGGAGTTCTGGCGAATTTGTTTTTTCTCTATCTGTCTCTCTCTCGCTCTCTCTCTCCTCCGTCTCTCGCTCTTCGTTTCAGAAGGGTTTGTTATGGGATTTGGCAAAGAGCTTCGCTCGGTTGAGGGGTTGGGTATTGGGGCTTTAACTGCAAGGCTTGGGGTTATCAAGGAATCTACCTTAAGCCATAAGGGCTCATAAGGGGATTCGTTTTATGCTTTAGGCTATGCCTTAACCCCACGTAACCTACCTTCTTAAGGATTTATATAAAGAAATCATATTAGGGAATCCTAAAAAGGTAGGTTCCTTAGGGTCCAGGTATTCCTTAATCAAGGAGTATTGGGCTCTCTGGGAGACTCCCAGTCCCGGGGTTGCCAAGGCATCGGTGCATGCGAAATTCTGTGAACGACGGAAGCTTTGGCGTCTAAGTTTCATGACATTCGCGAAGCTTAACTTCATAGGGCGAAGGGCCGAAGGGCGTTTTTTTTCTTATGGGCCCAAACTCCGAATTTCTCAATCCCACTTCTCTTTTCGCAGGAGTGGGGCATGGAGGAGAGTGAGCAAGGCTCGCAGCAGGGGATGCAAAGGGGAAGGAAGCGAGAGTCCAGGGCTCGCCTGGGACGATGGCACACGGCATTTACGTTTATATATCCCCAATACCCAACCTTTAGAGTAAAAGCCAGAAAGTTGGGATATGATTATCCTAAACCCTTTATGGTGAATTATAAGGTATCCTACCCTGAAACCATATTCCAACTTTCTGGAGTTCCCTTTAAACTGTTTCGGTTGTTCATATAGTAGGCATCGGAAAGTTTAACCTTCGATTTCTGTGGCTTATTGGGGGAGCAAGTTTGTACTGGATTCTTGTACACGGGTTCAGCTTAAGTTACCAGAAACATGAAACCACTATTTACTGTAGATCGCTAGTATGGTAACCTAAATTACTAGCCAGAACCCAGTGTAGGGTTTATGGCTTTAAGGTTGCAGCAGCGTTAGGTTGCAGGTTCTTCTTTTAGAGTCGAAGAAGGGCATGTAATATCTTTCCTATTGGTGCCCAATCACCGAAATTTCTTGGGGATGTCAGTCCAGGATTCTTGATGGAGGCTGCACGATTAACGTTGGCGAACAGAGCCGAGCAAGCCTCGCGAGCACAAAGGAGGTGCAAGGGATGCGAACAAAAACTCAAACAGAGGTCCGACAACCCTGAACGAAGCATCGTCAACGTCGTGGCATGGACGTCGTCTTCGTGCTGCTGCTCCTCCTCCATCTTCGTACTAGCTAGCGTCTAGCACTCGTGCATGTAGCATGTAGTACGTTGTTACGTTGTTGAGCGGCATATGGCAGTTTCCGAAAATATGGGGTACCTGATTTTGGGCTCCTTATAATAAGAACCTTACTATGTAGGGTGCTATATCAGAGTCCCCTATTTTCGGAAGTTCCAGCTCAGAGAGTTTTCGGACTCAATTCTGAACCCCCAACTCAGGTCACTCCTCAACCCGACTCTCTGAACGTCCTTTACCAAAGCCCAGCCCAGCTGAACACAGACACGAACTCTACCGTCGAAAATTCGCAGCCCAAAGCCTCAAACGATAGTACGTAGCTGCAAAGCCACTAAGCCCTATACCAACAGTATTACCAGTACGATTGATACTACGACTATTATGATCATTGCGATTGTTACTACCACCCTACCACCATACCATGTCACCTTCGGCTTCAGAACCCGACGAAGTGCGAGCTTTCGAGACGCTGACGCCAGCAACCACAAAAGTGCTTCGGGAGGCTGCTGCAGGCCCCGGGCCATGCATCTATTTACATGTGGTGCGTAAGTGAGTAAGCATGCATGGACTGACGGGGGATGGAGGGATTGAGGGATGGAGGGATGGATGGATGGAGGGATGGATGGATGGATAGAGTTATGTATGTATGTACCTAGAGGTTCTTGTGTAGTTCCTTTTTGTGGTTTCGGTTGGGAAACCATATCTTTCTGGTTCTGGGTTTTGAGGACTTCAAGAATAGGTTTTGCATTCTTCAAGAATCTTTAGATCATCATTTAGAGAATCCAACAAAGTCAAGAATATGAAATCATAACGAGGTCGAAATAGAATGAACGATGATAAGATGATGTTATTTGCTGATGCTGTTGCCATGCTTGCTGTTCTGCACTCAAACAATCGGCCACCTTTTTCATCGCTCACCCCGCCACCGAAGTCTGGTTTCAATCAACCACTTCTGCGCCGTGCGCAGCGGCATGGCCATTGGGTGCGGCGTCCTCGAGATAACAGAAGCCCTGCCAACATAATCCTCGGCCATGGCAGTTGAGAAAGCCATCGGATTCAAGAGGCGCTGTGGTTGTTTGGACAGCTGTTCCCTGAGCTCCAAACGCACGTGATCCAAATAGTGAAGCTTGGGGGTGATATTGAAAAATACCAGACCGTCTTGGTTGGCCTCAAAGGCGAGCCGAATGTAAGCGATGAAGAACTTGTCCAAAGCCTCCAGTGCACTTTGTGCTTCAGATGGAGTCATGAAGATCCGGTCGGCCTTCAAACAAATCCGCATAAAGAAATATATGCACACGTATATATATATATATATATATACATATATATATATATGTATATGTACATATAGACACAAATATATGTAGTTGTATTTATTTATGTGTTCATTTGTTTATTTTCTTTATAATATTTTATACATACGCATGAACAGCTAGGTCGGTAGATTTCCAGTACATTTAGAGATAGTGATAGATGGACAGATAGATCGTCGGAGAGATCGTTAGACAATAAAATCAGATACATCATGTAATGAGACTGTTTAGATTAGGTTAAGGCTGCATAGGGTCGGTTTAAGGATAGAGGGGTTTCCGAAAATTTTATTTTGGGGTCCTTATAATAATAAAATAAGGATCCTACTATTTAGGGTACTATATTCGGGTTCCCTATTTTCGGAAACTCCTAGGTGTGGCTTGGGGCCGAGACGCGACACTCCGAAACTTTCGTCTGATCAGACTCGTGGCTCCTCAGCACCAGGCTTTTTGGGTCAAGCATCGGAGCTTTTGGGCCTAGGGTTTTATGTTTAGCGCTTTAGGGTGTAGGGCTTAGGGTTTAGGGGTTTAGGGTTTACAGTAGGGTTTAGGGTTCAGGGTTTAGGGTTTAGGTTTAGGGCTTAGGGCTTCGGGCTTATTTTTGGGGTTTAGGGAGCCCAAAGCCAAAAGGATGTTGCCTGAAGCTTATCGGGTTTATGGCTTACGGCTCTGCCTCTGCTTTGGGCTTTTTCGCAGAGCGCAGGCTCATATCGGTCTGGGTTGTTGAAGTGTTTAGGAGTCTGGGGTTTAGGAAATTGCGGGACTTGAAGTCAATTGTCGTCAACCCCCACGATTGCAGTACAAACAAACTTTTCCCTTAAGGCCCTGCCTATATAGTCTCCATTGTAGGTTCTTTTTGGGGGTTACCTTTTAGGATTCTTAATATAAAATTGGTTAAGCCAAAAAAAAGGAACTACAATGGAGACTATAGGTAAACCCTTGTTCTCCGTCACAGCCAGGCGGAGCTGACAACGGCAAGGGAGAAGAGCCCCCAAGCGCCTGGGCTGTGGAAGGACTTCAGGATTCGTGTTCAGGTTTTCGAAGTAATATAGACCTGGACCCTAAGGAACCTACCTTTTTAGGGTTCCCTAGTATGATTTCTTTATATAAGTCCTTAAAAAGGTAGGTTACGTGGGGTTAAGGGAGCCTTTCAAAATTACCTCTACTGTTTTGGGGGTTCCTTATTATAATTAGAGCATAACGGGCCCCCAAACCCCTGGTCTGATGATTAAGGCCCCTACGATACTCTTGGAGGGTCGGGGGACTTAGTAGCTGGTTATTTTGAGGACGTATAAGTACCATTAACTCAAATTAGGGTCCATTTTAGGGTACTTACAAGTCTACCTACTACCTACTTACTAAGTCCCCCGACCCTCCAAGTAGGGGTTGGGATTAGGGCGGGGGTGACGGGTCTGGGGTTTGGGGCTGGTGTTGACAGGCACGGCCACTAGTCTTCGCACAGTGGTAGCTCTGGTTGATGTTCCTATGGATGCGATCCGGGGTGCTAGCACTCCCCGACTGACTCGTCTATGGTCCTCGTCGTGGTTTGATTACCGAGTGGGGTGACTAATCATAGTTGGGTGTTTGTCAATATTAGGGTCACTTTCTGGGTCCTCATTATAATACGGCACCTAATATTTAGGGCACCCCAAAAATGGACCATAATTTTGACAACCACGCAGTTGTCTTCATCCGAGTCCCTTCCACAACCGCTGGCCCAGGGGTTACAGCTTTAGGGTTCAGGTTTGGGGCCTGGCTTGCCACCCTCAACCCTAAACCGTAAAGCCCCTACTTGGACCCTCAAAGTATGTAGAATACTGGCCTTTTATAGGTTTTACAGGACCCCTGAGAGCGCTAAATCCCCAAATCCGGCAGACGGTGAAAGCCCCAAACCCTAATATAGGGGCTTAAACAATCACCACTGTTATGGTTAGGAATCCTTATTATAACTATAGTATAATGGGCCCCCAAAACCCTACACACTCGGTATTGAGGCCCCTATATTAGACCCCCCAAATCCCCACTGAACTCATCCACCAAGGCGCTGTGGTTGAGTCCAAGCCTCGCGCCTCCAAGCCGCCTCCACGCCATAGCCACAGCCAGAGTGGCCAGTCGGGCCGCTGGGCGACCCTCAACCCTACCTTAACCCTGAATAACCTACCTTTTTAGGATTCCCTATTATGATTTCTCCATATAAGTCCTTAAAACGGTAGGTTCTTCGGGGTTAAGGTAAACCCCTAAACCCTTGAGGAGCTGGGGTTTAGGGGTTTGTGAGTTAGGCTTGAGGGTTTAAGATTTGCCATTGGGGCTTGAGGGTTGCGGAGCTTGTTTTTGGGGCTGGGTCCAGGGTGCCGTGTGAAGTTTTAGGGTTTAGAGGTGTCAGGTTGATTGTTGACTTTTTTTTTTTTAGAGCTGGGATGCCTTGTGCCTTGTTTGAGATTTGGTCATACTTTTCTGGTTGCGAGAGAGAGTCTACAAGAAGCTAGGCTAACTGAAGCTCCAGACCCCCTAAACCCTCAACCCTAACTAAATCCTCGACCCGAATCGCTACACCTTAAACCCCTGCGTGCAGTAGCTCTGGATTGAGGTAAAACTCACTCCTTAGCGCAGTGTCACGTCTGTCAAAGTACAAATCTTCGACCCCATATAGGATCCAGAAAACTTGGTAAACACACGAGCCTAAACCCTTTTCCCGAAACCCTTAAACCCTAAATGCGAAACTCTAACAAGCCCAAGCAAACCTGAACGGTGAGCCGGCTGCTGCAGGTATTACTGAGAGAATCTTCGGACTTGTTCCAGATCTCTCCGATGTCTCTGGGCCTCAATAAGTTTTGAGTTGAATAGGACTTCATAAGCCTTGTGAGGGTTTAGCAGCGTTTTGTAACGATCTTACTCGATTTCTAGTAGGTCTTTCGATGGTGTCCGTGTATCATGATCAATTCTCTGGGTTGTCCTTTGGGATCTTTTTTGAGTTCCCCTACTAGTTTGTAGAGAACCATAATAGTAAATAATTTCAAAGTGGCTTAACGAGCAACTCAATTCTTCAGAACCCTGTATATAGCACTTTCGGCGCGCAGGATTCCCAGAGTGTTTTGTACGTGCGCTAGAATGCGTCATCCAAGGCTCAGAGGTTCGTTCTAAGGTGGGTTTAGGGGTTTAGGGTTTAGGGTTAACATAGAACACCGGATAGTTTGTTCTGAATTGTTCGCGGAGTTCAACAGCAAACAGGGCCAAACTGTCGGAGTGCAAGAGGTTCGGGATCCAAAAGTTGACGCGCTTCGAACCACAGCTCTCCTCTGCCAGGGGTTTAAGGTTCGGGTTTGGGGTTTAGGGGTTAGGGGTTAGGGTGTAGGGTTTAGGGTTTAGGGTGCACTATGTAGAGGGACGAGGAGCAGAATGCAGAAGCCAAAGCCCTACCTCCTCTTCAAATCTAGTTGGTGTCCCGGCTTTAGGGTTTAAGACCTGGCATGCGCAGCAGCAGGGGTAGTTCAGGACTCGTTTTGTGGGCTGTGCATTGAAGCCCTTAAAAGCCATCTCGAAACTTAAAGCCTATACCCTTAAATCCTCAAACCCTCAACCCCAAAACCCTCAAACCTCAACCCTCAAACCCTCAACCCTCAAACCGTCTCAAAACTTAAAGCCTATACCCTTAAACCCTCAAAGCCTCAACCCTAATAATATTTGGTAAATAACAGTATTTAAACTGACATTTACGATTTAAAAGTAAGATTGTTTGTTCGATTCCCTAAAACCCCCACATTGTCAACCTTCCAGGCCCCTAAAGCAGAAAGCGGACTCCAGGCCACACGGACTCAGAAGATGTCCGGCTGCCGGAAGATGGTGAAGCACGTCATCACGAGCACTTGGCACCTGGGAAGCATCTGTTTCGGGACTCCCGGAAACGGGATTTGCGGTGTGGTGGGTAGCCCCTAAACCCTAAGCCCTAAACCCTAAACCCTAAGCCCTAAACCCTAAACCCCAAGCCTTAAACCCTAAACCCCAAGCCTTAAACCCCAAACCCTAAGACGTAAGCCCTGAGCGGGTCGCGTTTCGGGTATGCTCTCAGCTCTTCTGAAGCTGGAGCGCCTCAACGCCGCCAGCCCGCCACACACAATGGGCCCCAAGACCCTATTCTAACCCTATGCTTCCAGGGACCTTATTATGGCATCCTTAAAGGGTTTAGGACCCTAACTATGAGGTCCTTGGAGGGATAGGGTAATGATTAAGGCCACTCTTTTAAAGAAAGCGTCAAGCAATACCGTAGGCAACCATCAAGGCTTTTCAATAACCTTCAAGACCTATAAGACTACGTAATACTTGGTAGTTATTGTTGTTATATTACTATCTCGGGGAACCTACGATGCCATACTCACTGCATCTATGTGGGAGTTTCCGAAAATCTAAATAGTAGGTTGCTTATTATGAGGGCCCCAAAATACGGTACCGTAAATTTTCGGGAACCCCCACATCTATGTATAACTCTTTTCATTTTCAAGGCAAGCCTGGCCCGGACTACGCTTGAAGACTGAACCCGCCTTGGGATTTATGTTCTTTTGAGGTAGCTCATGTTAGAAGAGTAGAAGGACTGCAAGGGAAGATGATGTATCTCAGCTACATATGTATATGTATATATATATACACACATAAATTTACATATATATATATATATATATACATATATATATATACACATATATATTATGTATGTATGATACGCATATAAATGTATATGATGTCTCTGCTAGACGAGAATCTGTTCGCTTTAGCGCTCACGGCCGTTGGGGACTCTAGCAGCCGCTCCTGAAGAAAGGCACTGACAAGAAGTGGGCCGGCTAAAGCATATGGGAGTTTCCGAACATTAGGGGTACCTTTTTTTGGGGTCCTTATAATAAGGATCCTACTATTTGGGGTACTATATTAGGGTCCCCTGTTTTCGGAAACTCCCACATCACTAAGCCTCTTGTAGGCCGCGCTAGTAGTTTTCGGCCATGTCTTACTCATATAGTAGGTACTTAGGCCTTAAAGGGGTCGTGTAGGTACTTGAAGGCCTAAGTACCTACTGTATAGGTACATGGAGCCTTTCGGTGAGTGACACCAAACCTCTCGGACCTGAGCTGTGAATTATGCAGTTCAGCGCAAGACCCCACGGAAACCCCTAAAACCCTACTCATTATTGTTAATTTATGTATTCTTCTTCTTATTGCATTCTTTTATTCTTTTTCTTATGATTATCACTACTATTACTGGTACTACTCGCCTGCCAAAGAAGCCTGTCCGAGACCGTACCTCAGGTTCGAGTGCTTCGCCATGGTCATGATCCTGCTGCACTCTCTGTTTATCGGTGCCCCGACTGAGTGGGGCGCAATCGCAGGGGGGGGCGGTGGGTATTCTGGGGGTTCCTTATTATAAGTATAGCATAATATACTCCAGAGCCCGTTCCTTATTATAAGTATAGTAGAATATACTCCAAAGCCCTATTCTAGTTATTCAGGCGGATATATTTATCACACTTTGAACTTGTGCCGGTCACTTCGGACGCCGAGGCATACAGATCAACCATCTGGCTGTCACCCTCAATCCGGATGCTGGCGTGTTCTGGCGTGCCTGGGCTCTGAGGGCGGCCACAAATCGGAGCAAGGGTCATAGCGTTGATGCTTTGTGTGAACAAGAGAGCAAGAGTCGCGGGGGCAGGAGCAGCAGCAGCAGCAGCAGCAACGGTCGTCGTCGTCGTCGTCGTACCAGTTATAGTCGTCGTTGTGTAGCAGTGGTCGTCGTATCAGTAGTCATCGTCGTCGTCATACTAGTTACTTATAGTTAATTACTAGTATCTGAATAATCAGCATGGGGGTTTGTGGCACATTATACTGTACTTATAATAAGGACCCCCCAAAATAGTATGGGAAATCATAAAGGCCCCTAATAGTATTCGTCGTCGTAGTCGTCGTTGAGGAGGAGCTGAAGCAAGTACCTGAACCCGAGCTCCAAATAATAATGGTATTAAAATAATACTGGTAATAACAATGCTAAAAAAAGTAACAATTGTAAAACCAGAAACACAATATACTGTAATATACGACAATATACTAGAATATACTATAATATACTATAATGTACTATAATATACTATAATATGCTATAATAATATATAATATATGTCAGTAAGGCTTTGACGTTGTTGATAGCCCCGAGGCTCCATCGATTTGGGCTTCTGCTTCTTCTTCAGCCTCGAGGCCGCCTCGCCTCCTGGGTTTCCCAGAGAGCCTACTTGGAGAACAAGGCATCCTATTGCTAAACCTACAGTAACTCTTCAGGTTCATCCTCAATTCGGAACTGATCTTGGGAGCAGGGTTGAGGGTTTGTTCTGGGGATTACGACATGGGGGGTTGGGGGTTGGGGGCTACTTGGAGGGTCGCGGGACTGAGTAACTGGTTATGCTAAGGACTTATAAGTACCATAACCCCAATTAGGGTCCCCCGACCCTCAAGGTAGGGGTCCTTATTAAGGGTCCCTCCTTTTACCCTTGGAGTATAGTATCCCTGTAAGCAAGGGTTCCTGATGCCAGGCAGGGCCACTATGAGCCCAATACCCTTCAACTAAGGAGTATACCTTAAGTTATGTGGGGATTCATATTATGATTTAAGCTATATTCCTTAATCAAGCTGTATTGGGCTCTCTGGGTTAGGGTTTCAGATTGGGGTTTTAAGGTTTAGGTTCTAGGGTTTAGGGATTTAGGGATTCAGGGTTTAGGGATTTCTGGGTTTAGGATCTGAGGTTTCAGGGTTTAGGTTTCGCTGTTTAGGGTTTCGGGGTTTCGGATTTGGGGTTTTACCTGGACCCTAAGGAACCTACTTTTTTAGGGACCCCTAATATGGGGTCTGTAATAGGGTTTAGGATTTGGGGCTTTAGGGTTTCGGGGATCATTAAGGGTTCCTTTAAAGGGGTCTATAATAGGGTTTAGGATTTGGGGTTTTAGGGTTTAGGTTTCGCTGTTTAGGGTATAGGGTTTGGGGTTTAGGGTAATTATGGGGTTTCGGGTTCGGGGTTTAGGGTCTAGGGGACACTGAACACTGAAACTAAAGCCATAGCTCCGGGAAGCACTGGGGCCGGAGTCTTGGGTTGGTGCAGGGGTCCAGAGCGCCAGGCATGCGTGGCAGAAGCTATTCTATATGGCTGTCTCCGGTTCACAGTTTTTTTTTTTTTTATTGAATTCCTCGAAAACGTGAAAGGGGCTTCTTGGGCTTCGGGTAGAAGCCGAGTATAAGCTTTATTTAGCATGGCGCGTCCCGGCCCGCTGCTTTCGAAAGCATGGAAGCGCCAGCCAGTCTACCTGGGTGGTTGTCAAAATTACGGGTCTCCTTTGTGGGTACTCTCAATAGTAGGTGCCGTATCATAATAGGGACCCAAAAAGGGACCCTAATTTTGACAACCACCCACATTCACTTTCTAGGACAACGCAGAATTCAAGCGACGAGGTTCGTCATCGGCAGATCTTTTCCGCCACCATCAGGACCAACCTTGCGGCTGTCGTTACCGCGGGTGTCCTGTCATTGTCCTGTGATGCTGGCATCGCCTCTCCTTTGCAGGGTTATAAGTACCTGAATTAGGGTTATAAGAAGATATAGCTATATAGTTACCTTACTTATAACCCTACTGAGTAAGTCCCCCGATCCTCCAAAATCATTCTCTCTGCCGCCATGGCTATCATTCCCGTTATAAAAGATGAGAAGGAAATTGCCTGCGAGGTATCCCCCCCTGACTTTACAAGTGCTTCTGCAGTGTCATCTAACTCTTCGTCTAGCCAAGCCAGGCATCCAATCATCTGGTGATAGCGATGCATAGCCCTCAGGCCCAGCACCGCCTTTCCAGCTTCCTATACCTCAAAACCCCATTGCTCCATTTTTGAGGTCCCGGATATTATAATGCCTCAAGCTATGAATCCTCAACTCGCCCTTACCCCTGTGTTGTCGCAGGTTGCTGTGCGCCTGTACGTCTACCAACTCCGCTTCTTCACGATGCACGGCTGCGCCTGGAACATCCTGGACTTCGTGGTAGGGTCCCCAATCTTCGGGGCCAGCGACCTAAGAGGCCTACATCATTATAGTACCCTTATAGATCCCGTACTAGTAACCCTAATAGACCCCTTTCTAGGTCCCCTAATATGATTATTAGTACTTTCATTAGGTTTAGGGCTCAAAGATCGGCAACGTAGCTTAGTGTCTTCTCTGGAGACGGGTGGCTCTCTAGCAGATCATTTCCAGACGAACAGCTCTGCTCAAGCGCTCACTGCATCTCGAGTTGCTAGAAGGCTGCGAGTGTAAGCTGGCATGTGAATCCCTAAACCCCGCGGTGCCAGCATCTTCCGAACAGGCTCTCAAAGCTAAAGGGACCCTAATTTTGACAACCACCGTTATAGGCTCTCAAAGTTTCAGCCTTAGGGTTTACGGTTTCATATGGCTTAAGGTGTTTTTGGTATATAGGAACTTGGGGTTTAAGGTATAGACATTACGGCTTCAGGCAGAGGGTTTAGGGCTTAAGGGGTAGGTACTAGGGTTTGGCGTTTCAGGTTTACGGCTTCAGGTGTAAAGCCATCAAACAGCAATTCTCAAGCCTTAAACCCTAAACGCTTAAACTCTTAAACCGTAAAGTACTGGCCGACACTACAGCAAGGAGGGAAACATCCCAAAACCCTAGAACCCCAAGCATAAGTACCCCGATACTACGAAGCACCGAAGCACGAAGCAGAAGTATTGAAGGATGCCAGACGACCCTAAACCCTAAACCCTACACCCTAAACCCTAAGCCTTAAACCCTAAACCCTAAACCCTAAGCCCTAAACCCTAAACCCTACACCCTACACCCTACACGCTAAACCCTAAACCCTCTCTATCATTCATATATATATATATATATATATGTGTATATATATATATATATATATATTATATTATATTATATAAACCTTAATGGAATTCGTGGGCAAGGCAATTTTTCGGAGACCAGATGTTTGGAAATTCGTGGGCAAGGCAATTTTCGGAGACCAGATGTCCGGAAATTCGTGGGCAAGGCAATTTTCGGAGACCAGATGTCCGGCAATTCGTGGGCAAGGCAATTTCGGTCCAAAATTGCCTTGCCCACGAATTTCCAAACATCTGGTGACAAGATGTCTGGAAATTCGTGCGCAAGGCAATTTCCGGAGACCAGATGTCCGGAAATTCGTGGGCAAGGCAATTTTCGGACACATTGGTCCGGAAATTCGTGGGCAAGCCAATTTTCGGAGACCAGATGTCCGGAAATTCGTGGGCAAGGCAATTTTCGGCAGCTTCAGCTGTTTCAGGCAGCTCTCTTGACCGATCCATCCCACCCTTGCCTTCCTGGAAGTCGTTGCCAGAATCTGTAGAAGGATTTAGGGTGGGTTGGGGATTGGCAATGAGCGAATCAATCGGCAAGAGATTTCCATGCCTAACGCTCCAATTTGCGAAACAATTCTGCAAGAGATTTCCATTCTTAACGCCCCAATAAGCGAAACACTTCTGCAAGAGGTTTTTCTTTTCACCGCCCAAATAAGCGAAACAATTCTGCAAGAGGTTTTGCTCTCACGCCCCAATAAGCGAAACAATTCTGCGAGAGGTTTTCCATTCCTAACGCCCCAATAAGAGAAACAATTCTGCAACAGGTTTTGCTTCCTAACGCCACAACAAGCGAAACAATCGGTTAACAAATCCATTCCTGAGTGTAGGTGCAACAACGCGCGAATCAATCGGTTAACAAATCCATTCCCAAGCAAGTGCCACCAACAATCGTTTAACAAATCCATTCCTAAGTGTAGGTGCAACGACGCAAACATTGGGTGGACAACAACGGACATTAACAAAATGGGGCCATTATTTTCTTAGAAAGCTAAGCTGTCCTGGCCTTTACTGCAAAATGGACAACAAAGGACATTAACAAAATGGGGCTATCATTTCCTCAGAAAGCTAAGCTGCCCACCCATGGTGTTTCGCTTAGTGGTAGTGCAGAACATGTGTCTGTTGTGTAGTTTCTGATTGATTTTGGTGTGTATTCATAGAACGATTATGCTGTGAAAACTCGACAGCGACTTTTTGAAGCTTGGGCTAAAATGTTTACGATGTTAATGTGGTGCTAACGTTCGGTGACAGTAGTGTTAAGCTGTGAAAGAAGTGAAACTTTGTATTTCCCTGATGTTATGGGATTCTGAGGGTGGGTGGGTGTAATTTCCTAAACTTAAACCGTAAACACAACACTACTTTAAAACTGCTCGATCCGGAGCTGCTGAACCCTAAACCCTAAACCCAGAAAGAGCCTCTAAGGTCTCGTCTCTCCAGCTCTTTGAGGAGATCGTGGCAATTTCAGCAGCTGGGGCCGATGTTACGGGGTCCACCTAGAGACAAAGGGAAAAGGAGGGACCCTTAATGGGGACCCCGCGACCCTATAATGGGCTATATAATGGGTATATAATAGCTATATCAAGGGTATATACCTAACTAAGGGTCCCTCCTTTTCCCCTTTGATACAGACAAAGGTGCCGGGTTTAGGTTTAAAGCTTAAGGAGTGGAGTGGTTGATGATTTAGTTGTTCGGCCCGAAATCTTGGGTCCTTGTAGGTGTTGCAAGGATGCTTAAAGAGGGAATGGTAAGGCCTTTACAGACCCTAGGTAAACCGTAAACGCCTATAAGCCGAGGGGGTGCCCCAACCCTTGCACATACAAGGGCCTTGAACAGTGTGTCGACCTTAGGGTAATATCGGGCCCTTAATAATTAGAATCGAGTTTGGGTGAATGTTATACCACAATTCTTATAATAAGGAACCGCCAAAACCCCGTTCGAATTATGAAGGCCCCTATGGTATAGAGCACTTGTTTCACCAGTATGGTATAATCCAAATGCCCAAAATGCTAGAGGAGCCGGTGAAGCCGACGCGGCCTGCAAAGTCCGAACAGCGCAAGGCTGCGAGCAAGATGTGGATCAGTGCTCGCGAATAAGACTGGCGGTGGCGCACGGCTGCCGACAGGAGTTCGTCAGTGTTTGCCTTCGGCTGATTCTGGTGTCATCGCGGATAAGAAGCCTGCATCCCGCAGACATTGGCAAGTTCAATGAGGCGGGTAAATGTGACTAGTTGGGAAGGCCCTATTAACCAAAGGTTCTCCCGATTCCGGGATCAAGGCAGCTACCGGCAGTCGTAGCAGATGCGAGCAAAAAATGAACTAAAACCCCGATCCCCTAAAACCCCGATCCCCTGAAACCCCGATCCCCTGAAACCCTAAAGTGCTAAGACCTTTAAACCCTAGACCCCACACCCTGCACCCTGAAGTGCCAAAACCCTGAACCCTGAAGTAAGCCAGGAAGAGCTCCCACCTATCCTCGGTAGTACAAGGGTTTAGGGTTTAGGGTTTAGGGTTTAGGGTTTAGGGTTTAGGGACCGCTTAACGGTGACCCTTCTAACCCTACTTATGCCTCTCTTAAACGGGTCCTAGCTCCTGTGGAAGAGCTAAAGCCCCAAACCCCTAAACCCTACCCTTAACCTCGTCTACTCCCTAAATCCCTGAACCCCTAAATCCCCTAAACCCCCCAACCCCCCCTAAACTCCCTAAACCCTCAGAACCCCTAAACCCTAATCCTAACTTAGGCTTCCTCCAGCGATCTGGAGATGGCGCAGAGCAGCGTGATGCGACCCTTGGCTTTCGGGCCCTCTGAGGGTTACTTCTAGGGCTCGTTGTGGGGTTCAGGGTTAATAAGGTTAGGCTTCGGGTTTAGAACTTAGGGTTTATAAGGTTTAGGCTTTCGGTTTAGGCCTTTGGGGATTCTTAAGGGGTTTGGGCAACGAGTCTTGTTCTTGAAAGGGGAGGTACGTGGGTTGAGGAGAATAGGCCTTCTTGGAGGCCCCACATCTTTAGCCGGGCTTCCACGAGTTTACTTCTGCGGCATGGGAACATTGAGGATATCAGGCCTGATGGTCTGCGATTAAGTCAATTATATCATCTCTTAGGGTCCGAAGAGCTTTCGGACCCAGGTTACAGCACCCAAGTCGCCCCTCAGAACACTAAACCCTCAGCCGCCAATCCCTAGACCCTAAACCCAAAATCCCAAAAACCTAAACCCCTAAACCCTGACCCCAGACCCTATAGACCCCTATACCCTCACCCGCTAATCCCTAGACCCTATAACCCCGAAAGCCCTGAACCCAAGACATCCCTCGACACTGAACGCATGAAGCCTGAAACCCCCAGGCGGCCTGCCTGCACAGGTCATCTACTGTAGGGGCCTTAGTAATAATTAACCAACCTATTCTATTTTGGGGGGTTCCTTATTGTAATTACAGTATAATGTGCCCCCAAGCCCTGTTATTGAGGCCCCTGTATTATTACTAGGGATTAGGCTTTGGGGTTTATGCTTGTGGGTTTGGATAAGGCTGCATTAGGTTTAGGGGTTGTGGTTTCAGGTTTTCTGGCAAACATCGTCCCGCGAAGATCATGCATGCATTGAGGAGTCATGCGCATCCTCCGCGGCGTCAAGGCATGGGCCTTTGTTGAGTTCTCGCTTTTGTCCCAAAGGCTGTCGGATCTAAACCAGGGGGATGACGAAGAGTCTCACTGTGTTTCCCTAAACCTTAAGCCCTAATCCTGCCAAGCCCTAAACCCGTAATCCCTATTCCCGCCAAATCGTAGCGCCAGAGCATCGCAAAGCCCGGAGATTGTGCTTTCTGGAAGTTTTGGAAGGGTTTATAAGCAAAATCCGCAAGGGTTCCATAACGGATGTTATTTTTGCTCCATGGGGGGGGGGCTTTATGAGGATTCCACCAGGCTCGATTTTCATGCGATTTCTGGCGAAGGATCTTGTAGGACTATAGGATTTGGTTTTGGGTTTGGGGTTTAGGGTTTAGGGTTTAGGGTTTTGGCGGGTTTTGGGTTTTGGGTTCAGGCCTTGGAGAGCCTTCATTGGATTACGGCCTTTGGGGCAGATAGGGTTTACTTGGAGGTTCATGGTTTGTTATCGGTAGGGTTATAAGTCGGGTAACTGTAGTTAAACCCGTTATAACCCATATGAGTGGACGCATAGCTCCACTTATAACTACCCATGAACCTCAAAGTAGGGGTGAAGGCTTGCAGTGCATCGGTTTTACTGGGAGACTGTATTTGCCAGTGGTGGTTCGGATTAGGGTTTATCGTTTAGGGTTTAGGGATCTCGATGCCTTGAGTGGTTTGACATCCACTTCCATCCCACATCCTTAAGGCTTGGAAGGTCATGCCAACAATCCCGACATCCGCTGAATGTCCAACCCAAGGCACTCAACCCAGGTACGTAGCCCTACTTGGAGGCCCTTTTGACTTAGTAAGTAGGGTTAGTAAGGTGGGTTATGGGGATTATAATGGGGTTTCTATGGGATACTAAGTAGACTTACTAAGTCAAAAGGGCCTCCAAGTACACCCCACACCCTATACTGCCAATACCGTAAAACCCTAGCGCCGAAACTCTATGAGGCAGCAGCAGCAGCAGTAATGTAGCATCATTCCTCGAAGCCAACCGTGTATGTCCCAGAGAGCCCAATACCCCTTAATCAAGGAATATACCGCAAATTATTAGGAGATTCATTTTATGATTTAAGCTATATTCCTTAATCAAGGGGTATTGGGCTCTCTGGGGTCTTGCATCTCCGTTTGTGCGCAGAGCGACCGGGCCTTGAACACTCCTTGGTGCTTAGTAGGGCATGGGGGAATGGATCCCTGTGATAGTCCCTTAAGGGTCCCTTATAGTAGTCTCCATATTATTGTAGTCCCTATATAATCCCCCAATAGTGGTCTCCATAATCCATTCCCCCTTTCCCTACTAAGAACCGGACAGTCATGTTCCTTACAGTAGTCCCTTAAGGGTCCCTTTTTGTAGCCCCTATAATCCATTCCCCCCTTCCCTACTAAGAACCAGACAGAACTTGGAGGTTCACGGGTTGTTATAAGTAGGGTTATAACTAGGATAACTTTAGTTATGACCCATATTAAGGGACTTATAACCCCACTTATAACTACCCATGAACCTCCAAGAAGAGGTCATGCGCCTGATACGTGCCGTCCGCTATGCTGACGAGCTCCAGCTTGTGGCGCCTTGGCCGGATTTTTGGGCTTTTGGACTGGCCAAGGTCAAGGTGATTATAGGGGCCTCAATAACTACCTATACAGTTTTTTTTTTTTTTTTTTTTTTTTTGGGGGGGGTCCTTATTGGAACTATAGAACATTATACCCCAAAATCGTATTCTAATGAAACTAAGGCCCCTATATCAATGTTTCGGAGTGAGGGCCACTCCAAATGGAAAGACAGGCATAGAACCCTGACTTCGGAAGCCTCCCCCTTTGGACTCCATGATGAGACCGATGGCATCACAATGTATCAACATGCCCAAACCCACTGCAATCCTACCATAGGGGTCTAAGTAATTATCTATGTCTTTTCAGGGGTTATATAGGGGCTCAAATAATTACCTATATCATTTTAGGGGTTCTTTATAGTCAAAATATAACGGGCCCCAAAACCCCTATTCTGACTATGAAGGCCCCTATATTACATGCCCCGACTGGTGTTGAAGCCTGCTGTGAGTCTCTACAAGAGACAGAAGCGCATTGCTGGCCGAAGGTAAGTTGTCTTCTTCTTTCCTTACGGACATTTATGTGGGCGCTTTCCTTGCTGGTGATGACGATCTACGTGCGGAGCTTACATGCGCCTCAGTGCTCCGCACAAATGCTTGTTGATGGTTGCAAAGCGAAGCCTGCTTTCAAACAGGCTCCTGTGTTGAGCTGCTAAGCTACCCGAGACTTATATAAGACATGGAACGGCTTGCTCACACGTCTCCCTTAGAGTCTTAGAGACACTAGCAGCTTCACTATGTGGAGCAAGATAAAGTCGACGAGCCGGAGCTAACAAGACAACACTGTTCATGGTATTTGCACTTGGCAGGATGGATCGACGATAGCAACAGCCAGAGGATGACATAACTTGTGACAGAGGAATCGACCGACAACAGCAATAGGCATTGAAACATGCGTGTATGATGTGGTGCAGTAGATCCTATATCTAGACGCAGGGGAGTGTAGTGCATAGGTAGTTGTAAATATAGACGTATACTTATACTTAGAGTCAAGGGTGTTGCGCATCTATTCTGCATGCATACGGAATCAACATAACTACACATACAGATCCAGCTACACACCTGCCATGTACACACATGCACGCATGCATGACACAACCAAAGAGTTGCATGCCAAGCTACCTCAGCACGTACACATACAGTGTGTGTAAAGTCATGCTAGTCATGCTGAAACCCTAAAACCCTTATTACCCAAGATTGAAGATCTCCCGAAGGCAGAGACGCCCCCGCGTCATTGACAAGATGAGGTCATGGCAATCTACGTGACGCAGGCAGTGTACGTGTTCCGGCTGGAGAACCCGCCAGGGGCCCAGGAAGTAGGAGCCCTCCATTTTTTAGATAGATAGGTATGTATGTATGAATATATACATATATACATAATATATATATAATAATAGTAATAATAAATATATATATATATATATATACACATACATGCATACATGCATACATACACTGCTTGTAGCGTGAGGCTGCAGGGTTGATGATCTTGAAGTTGCTTCAGTTGAAGGTTTCGCAGTCGAGACCCCAGATACCGACCATGAAACGCAGGGCTGCGCTGTTGGAGACTGAGTTCCGAAGCCCCATGCCGGTCCCGCTTCCTCACGACTGCTCGTGATTCCTTTAAGGTTATCGACGGACAGACTGTGAGTAAATATAGGGGCCTTTAATAATTATAGTATATTCGACCCCAAAGCCCTATTCTAATTTGTTAGGAGCTCGATAGTACATGCTTTCATCATCTCAGCCGAGCTAAGAAAACCGCGAGCTTTATCGATCTCGTTGTGGCTTGTGCTTCCGCACCTGCCCTGTCAACCAGCTTGATCCCACGCAAATGAAACTCTCCTTATAGCATCCCTTATAGTAACCCTTATATAGAGCCCTTGAAAGGAACCTTGCAACATGGTCACCCAATCGAGCCAAGTGCCTGCACACACACACACACACACACACAAACACACACACACACAGACACACGCAGACACACACACACAGACACACACAGACACACACAGACACACAGACACACCGACACACAGACACACAGACACACAGACACGCAGACACACAGACACACAGACACACAGACACGCAGACACACAGACACACAGACACACAGACACACAGACACACAGACACAGACAGACACAGACAGACACGCACACACACACACACACACGTCAGATCACATCCGCAGTTGTCTGTCTTCTGTCTGGTTCTTAGTAGGGAATGGGGGAATGGAATATAGATACTATGATTGGGGATTATATGGGGCCTACTGCTATAGGGCTCCATTACCCCATTCCCTGCTAAGCATCAGCGAGTCTTCGAGACAAGCTCACAACTGACGATTCAGACAAATCTCGACAGCACTCCGAGGTAACCCCCCTCCCAAAAACAACTCGGGCCGTTGCTTCGTAATCGTTTTGATTAACATCGTCGTGGTTGTGAGCATTTGTGTACGTTGACATTGTTGGATCGAGTCGTGGCTTCCACGGACGCGCCTTTGCGCCCCATCAAATCCTAAAGCCCTACTTGGAGGTTCACGGGTAGTTATAAATGGGGTTATAGGTCCCTGAATATGGGTTATAACTGTCGTTATCCTACTTATAACCCTACGTAAACCTAACCATGAAAACCCCAAGTAGCCCCAAAGCCCTAAACCGGCGAATGCTCCAACACGACCCCCAAAAATCCCAGAACCCTGAGCCCACGACTCTCGCCAGAGCTGTAAAACCTCATGAGGATGCCGGACACGGAGGATTACGATGGCATCCGGATCCGTGAGAACTTGGCTGGATTTTGGGGCTCTCTACCGACCAGACTCTTGGCTGCTAAGGGTTTTCAGAGGCTTTGCCTGCTAGACTTGAGCGGCGATCTATTGGTGTCGTTCGAGCTTGACGGTTGTTTCCGTTTTCAGGTTGTAGAGTTTGGGATTTCGGGTTTTAGTCGCGGTGTTCTGGTTGTAGAGCTGCGTGGGCTTTTTGCTCTTTTCACCCCACACATCGAATCTGCCTGGGTTTACGGCTGAAGGAGCCTTCCGGCAAACTGGTATAGGTTTTGAGGTTTCAGGGTCAGGGGACTTCGTAATGGTGAGTCGCATTACTTTTCTGGTGACTACACTCATAGCTGCACTTATATTACCACGGTTTAACTAACCGTGAACCTTTACGTGTGAACTTTGTGCTTTTGGATTTGAGTGCTGGTGTTTCAGGGCCTGTTTTTTGTTAAGAGGGGGGGGGTGCGGTTTGCTGTTTTCGGCTTCAAGGTTCGTGGGCGTCGGGATAACCCTAGACCCTAAACCGATTGAGGTTTCGGGTTTCAGGGTTTTGTTTGCATCTGCCCAGACCTACAATCAGGGTTGACTCGTTGGAAACACGAGGCCAAATCATGCTAAGGCCAAAAATGGGGGGTCCGAACAAGCATTAATCAATAGAGTTCCCTTATAGCCCCAAATATGACTTTGGCACCCCTAAACCCTGAGCCCAAAATCCTAAACCGGTGATTATAGTAGAATATCGAACAAAACCCTAAACCCTAAATCCTACACCGGTGACTACAGCATAATCTCCACCAGGAGAACTCATAACTATTATTGCGGCCCCTATGTCTCTTGCCCGGGCTGGCCGAGGCAATGATCGTAGGATGTAGTCTCGTCCTTAGGAGCTGGGTTAAAGGGCTGTGCATGAGGGTTACTATAGGGGACTATAAGGGCTCTATGATATAGGGCGGCCTAAATAGTTACCACTACTATTTGGGGTTCCTTAATATATTTATGGTAGAATGGGGCCCAGCTTAAGCTACTGAATAGGGTTTCGGGTTTCAGGTTTAGCGTTTAAGGCTGATGGTTTTAGGGTTTAGGATTTATGGTTCAGGGTTTACCTGTAGCCGAAAAGCCCTACCGTTTTAAGGAACTTCATATAAAAACCCATTATAAGGAACCCTGAGAAGGTAGTTCTTTTCGGGTACAGGTAAAGTTTACCTTGACACAAGTAGCCTACCTTTTTAAGGGCTTATATAAAGAAATCATATTCGGGAACCCTGAAGAGGTAGGCTCCTTAGGAGGGGGTCTCGGTCTGGACCCTTTGGGCGTCCTCGCGTTTGAAGAGTCAAAAGCTGCTTCGAGGTTTGAACCCTTGGATTCTTTTGGTTCTGGGGGTTTTTCAACTTCAACACGTGTCAATACTTGAGAGCAGCTTTGAGAAGTCTAGAGTGGTGCGGGACTAGCGTTAAAGAAGGATTCCATCATGTGTCGGCCCGCCGCTTTGGGGCTCAGGATAGCCTACACTCGCCCGCGCAACACTGAGACCTAACACCTAAATCCAAAATCTCTATGCTCTAACACCCCCGAACCCCAACCCCTAAGCCTTAACCCCCCAACACAGAGGAGGGTCCACTCTCATGCCCAGGTATGCTCTCTGTTTTCAAAGGTCTAACAGGAGGCCACAAAGCGGGATTGAAGTTGAGGTTTAGGGAGGGTTGACAGGGGAGTTTCCGAAAATAGGGGACCATAATATAGTACCCTAAATAGTAGGATCCTTACTATAAGGACCCCAAAATAAGGTACCCCAAATTCCTGTGAAACTCACACATGGTCTTTGAAGTCCTTTGCTTTAGCGTTAAGATGTCAGGCTCCTTCTCGCGGATTTCAGCATTTTCGCCCGGGTATGACTCTACTTAGATAGCGAACGGGGGAACTTTAGACTTTCTGGCCCCATTTGTTAGCTTTGTCTGAGAAAGCTTGAACTTTTTGGGGCCCGGTGGTTGAAGAAGTGAGTCCATGGTATACCCTTATAGAGGCCCTATAGATCCCTTTAAAGGGACCCTTAAAGAAACCCTTATAACTCCCCATGAACCTCCAAGTCTGGGCTTGATACGGGCGAGCCGGGGACTGGGAAGGACACACCACCTCGGGGCTGGTGGTGTCGGGAACAAAGCACCTTAGATGTATGTGGGTAGTTGTCAGAATCAGGGTCCCTTTCTGGGTCCCTAATATAGTATGGCCTAATATTTAGGATACTTAAGAAGGGACCATAATTTGGACAACCACCGAGATGTATGTGCTTGCCTGGTGGGTACTATAGGGGCCTAAATAATTACCTATACTATTTTTGGTGCTCCATATCAATGAAAGTCATAGTATAATTGGCCCCAAAACCCTATTCTAATTGGTAAGGCCCCTTGATTATGTTGCAGGGCAGTCCTTCATGACAATACATGACAATAAAACAGCTGCCATGCGGCGAGATGCCCTCAATCCTACAATAGACTCTCAACCCTTACATCCCCAGCCCCTTGCCCCCCAAAGCCCTAAACCCTAACCCTAAACCGTAACCCTACACCCTGACACCGAAACCCTAGATATCCTTAGCTTCACTGGGCAGGAGTGGACTGGGGCGATGTCCTCGAGCCGCTCAGCGTCTACGTCTCCGAAGGTTTCGGGGCCCTCTTCGTGGTGTACATGGCCTTCTGCTCCTTGTCAGCCCCATAGTAATTCCTTTTTCGGATTACTTTGTAAGATTCTAGACATGAACTTCAAAACGAAACTACTATGGGGCCTATGGGTTAGTTACAAAGTAAAATATGCAAGAATATGATATGCCTAGAGAGATACAAGAGTTGTATACATTGTATGTACAGTAGGATGTGGGGATTCGGGGCAGGGTTTTGGGTTGATGGATGTCTGCTCTCGGGTCAGGATCAGGAGTTGGGGCCGACATTCTTAAGGATTCTGAGCTAGCGGGTTGAAAGGGCCTGGGAGGTTGTATAGCAGGTTTTGGAACCTTTCTTCGCCTTTGAAAACACCCTCTTCTGCTAGGGCTTGGGGGTTGCTTGGGAACCCTGAAACCCTAAACAGTGTGATTGGGGTCCTTAAAGTGTTCCGGACTTAGGCTGATTTTGTTTGGGGGCCGGCAGTCCGGCAGTCGTTGTTATGGCTTGCGTGGAGGGTCGGGGCACTTAGTAACTGGTTATTTTGAGGACTTATAAGTACCAGTACCCCAATGAGGGTCCCTTTTGGGGGTACTTAGAAGTCTACTTACTACCTACTTTCTAAGTCCCCCGACCCTCCAAGTGGTGACCTCTTTCACACCCTCATGGTACTCATCTGTCTGGTCCTTAGTGGGGAAGGGGGAACGGATCCTTATAGTAGTCCCCATATTATAGTGGCGCCTATATGATCCCCAATGATAGTCCCCATAATCCCTTCCCCCCATTCCCTACTAAGCAGCAGACAGTCATGTTCCTCTTGAGGTGATGTGAAACCCGCATCCCTAAGCTGCATGAACTTGGACTAAAGCCCAGTACCCCTTAATTAAGGAATAGAGCTTAAGTCATAATATGAATCCCCTTATTATTTAAGGTACGTCTTGGGCTCTCTTGGCACCCCTGTAGGGGAGCAGAGGTAGCCTTTTTATATCCCAAAGCCCTGGGAGACTCTTGGATCCGAGGTTACCTGGCTCTCATGAACGTCATCACAGGCTCCGGAGTTAGGGTTTAGGGTTAAGGCCCTTACCTTATAGTACCCTTATAGTATCCCTGATAGAGCCCTTTCAAGGAATTCAAGGAACCCTATTCTAATTATTTTAGACTGACATCGCTTTCAGGTCTTGCAAGGGTCTTCAGGTATTGCAAGGGTCAACGGAAGGGATCTATAACTTGTCTGTAAGGGTTCGGGGCCTTCACCACGGCTTTAGGGAATACGGTTTAGGGTTGTCGACTTGAGGGCGGGGTCTTCTTTATGCTGGATCACCAGTTCTGCAAGCCTCAGCCACCAAGAGCCGTAAACGGGAATCGGTGCCAAATCCCTGCGTGCACTGAGGCTTGTTGCCTAGACCCTCAGCCCTGAAACCCCAAACAGCATGAATCTCTGAACCTAGAACCGAAAGGCTCCATGTACACATATGTAAGGCCTAAGTACCTACTATATGGGTACATGGAGCCTTTGGGGAACCCTGAGCAACCCACAGACCGCCAAACAAAGCAAAATGCCCTAAACAACCCGAAGCGATGAACCGCAACCCCGAATGCAGCACCCTCGCACGCAGAAAGTACGCGAAAGCGCCCAAGAGTTGCGATAGGGAGTTCTTACGGATTGATTACATCCCCTGGGGCGTAGCTCTAATTATAATCTGGTGAAAGGACCTATTGCAACTTGCGTGGATGCTTCAGAGCCTGAAGTAGGCTGCGGTGGTCTTGTTTTTGGGTTGGTTTTTTTGAGGTTTTGCCTCGCGCGCAACAGAGCGCAGAAGCTACGCGGACGCAGTGCGGATGGAGGTGTTTCTGGGAGAACTTAACTTTCGGATAACACTTAGACTTAAACCCTATCCTATCCCTATCAACCCTAAGCCCTAGTTCCTGAATACAAACCCTGAATCCTTAAACGCTAAATGCAGGAACTTTCGTGGAGACGGTGAGCAGGCAAGCCTCGAAATTGAAGATCCGCTCACAGCACCTTCGCATGCATCTGGTTGGGTGTAGGGCTTATTCAGGGTGTTTGAGGGGATGTGCAATGGGTGTTTTACGGCTTCTGCGTTGCTTTAAGGCATCCGAGGGTAGGGATGTGTTAGGCATCTGAGGCTTTCGAGTTTCAGGGTTCTGGCTTCTTGTTAGGTTTCCAAAGCGGGTGTAGTAGTCTGGGAAATTCATGTACATCGGGGTTTATGCTTTTGTAGTCCTAGGTTCCTTATTAAGTTATCCAATACCAAAAAGGGAGCCCTTTTTACTCCTAGGTTGCTGGGCAGCCTAGTTAATAGATGCCGGTTGGAGTTTGTAAGTTGTGAAAGACTTTAGCACTTGGGGTTGAAGTTGAAAGCTGAGCGCAGCAAGAGCTTTGGGTTTCAACCGTTATGTTCCTATTCGGTTTCGAAAGCCTATATGGCAGTTATGGGAGAGGTCATGACGCTATGGCAGCTTTCCGCTGAAAGCTCGATATCTCTCCAAGCCATTCAGCGGCTGACATCCGGAGATGGGTTGTGTTGCCCAGCTCGTCGGGTGGCCGTGCACTTTCGAGCATGGTGTTGAAGGCAAGGGCGGCAGGACCTGTATTACCAGTTAGTGAGCCCATACTGGCCCATCAGCAGTACCGTCAACATGGCTACCATCTTGCACCATCACCATCATGGTGGTCTTCCGAGCTGTCGTCGTCCTCACCAACAGGAACACAGAAGCAGCATCACGAATGACGGCAGCACCCCTTGAGATCCGAAAAGCTCAATGACACTAGACCCTAAACCCGAACAGTTTTTTTACCTTAAACCCCAAACCCTCAAGCCCTAACAGTTTTACTCAAACGCCTCAGGATCCTTCGTGCGAGGCACGTCTTCTCTGAGATGGACTGGGACCACACAGGCACCATCTCTCTCCATGCCCCTTGCAACCGTTTGTTCAGTCTTTACTTGGAGGTTCATGGTTAGTTATAAGTGGGGTTATAAGTAGGATAACTATAATAGGTATAACCCACATTAAGGGACTTATAACCCCACTTATAACTACCCATGAACCTCCAAGTAGGGCTTTAGGGCTTCCTTGGGTTTAGGATGGTTTCGGGCTTTCGGATGGGGGTTCCTGGTTTCAAACTTGTCAGCTCTGTACGGAAGAGTTGGTCGTGGTTTTGAGTGCAGCTGCTACTCATTGTCATATCAGACTTTGCACCCGAAGTATCCGATACAGCCAGTGAAGCGGGGTATATCGATGATGATACTTCCTCTTGGCTCGCTGATAGTTTAAAGAAGAAGCTGATGACTGAGAAGTGCATTGCCTTGGTATCACACTGTCGAAATCTGGCTCCCGCAAGCCTCACAACCTTTGAATGAAGGAGATTCCCAGAAAGTTGAAACATGCATTCAGGACGATTAGTGCTGGGATCCCCTATACATTACCTGAAGGGCATGAGGATAGTGATGTTCCGACTTTCTGGCTTCTATTTTAGTTCTCTTTACTACAAGTGTAAGCCCCGTCATACCGAAAGCTCCAACCCTGGAGGTGCTAAGCCCCATTATAGGGGCCGAAATACATACCAATACTATCTGGGGGTTCCTTATGATAGTTATAGTGTAATGGGCCCCAAAACCCTATATGTTAATTATTAAGGCCCCTACGTTCGACCCCAAATGCCCAAGTTCAGGCAAAGAGTTGATTTGTTGAGCCGTTTGGGCTGAGGACCTCCAGAACCAAGCGGCTTCTCCAGCTGTCGCCGACTTCTTAGAGAGCGTGGAGGCATGGTGTTGTTTTTTTAACAGGGTGTGGCCTTTTTGGGGGTTGCTTCTGGGTTCTGTGGTTTGGGGGGCTCGGGGGATCCTAGGGGTTTTTGCTTCGGCTTGCAAGCTGATCCTGCACCTCTGCCTGTCTGTCTGCCTGTGCTTTGTTACCGTTGCTTCGGATGTGTTCCAGTCTCATAGGAGGCCAAAAGGGGTCTTTGCCTATGGGGGTGTACTAGGGATTGGGGTTCCCATACTTGGGTTCATATAATCCCTACCCCAAGAATCTTAAACCCCCCTTTTAGGCCTCCCATCACCCTCGATCAAGGCCTCGGTCGAGGCCTCAGGCCTTTTAGTTTTCGAGGCCTTCGGATTGGAGGAGCCCCAAAATCACCCGAACCTGAGCTGTTCAAGATCTGTGTCCCTGCAAAACGGCGAGGTTTCAACAGTTCGTGCTACATGTGCCTTCTGTGATCTCTAGCTGATGATACTCAAAAGCCCCAGCTTCAAGGGCCCTAAACCCTGAACTCTAAACTTCCCTTGGCCCTGGCGCTGGCAGGTTGATCCCTCTGAGGCGCAGTACCTGTTGGAGGCGCTGCTGACAAGATAAAACCTCAAGGGTCCAAAGGATCCGATAATTAGGTCGGTTTTAGGATAGTAGTTGTGTAGGTAGGATTTGGGAGAATATACGATTATCAGGTACTTTGGACCCTTGGGGAAAGCCAAAAGTTTCAGCACGCAATAGTAATTTTCCCTAGAGTCCTTATACTAGTACAGGAGGTTTTCAAAATAGTTATAGGGTAAAATTACTATTCCCTAGGGCTCCAGTTACCTAAACAGGTAGGTCGCTGGGGTATATAATATGGTTAGTAACCTACCATTTAGGTACTTGGAGCCCTAGGGAATAGTAATGTTTCTCTATCGTCCTGAATATTAATAGAGAAGGATTTCGGAATGGTTATATTGATGTAATTACATTTTGCATGGCTATACCAGATTATACCAACATGCAACCCCCAAACCATACATGAATTATTCAGGCCCCATACATGCGGCAGGTACTTTGCTGTCATGAAGGATGGGTGGTTTTATATGGGATCCTTAATGTGGCCTTCATATTATTCGGTAGGGTTGCGGGGCATAGTACAAGTTGGTATGCTAGCATAGGTAGAGGGATATTCCTAGAACAGGGACACGGACCAAAGCATTCCGACCCCGATTGAAGCTCCGGGCTGAATTTCGCAGAACCTCGATTTCTCGGACCCCTGGACCCAACAGCATAGAGCGCACAGCCCCAAATCCCCACTATCCTCAACGTTCAGGCTTAGGGCTTTAGGGTGTTAGGGTTTAGGGGTTTAAGTTTGGGGTTGAGGATTTGGGGTTTAGGGTTTAGGGGCTTAAGTTTAGGGTTTGGGGTTAGGGTTTAGGGGTTTAGGTTGGGTACGGCCCCCATTCAGTAACAGCAGGATAATATTCATAATATAGAAATATAAGGCCCTTAATAGTAGCCCCATTATAGACTGTTACTCTATGGGGGCCGTACCCAAGGTTTAGGGTTTCGGGCGGAGATGAAACCCCTGCTCTCCTAAACCAGCCGAAGGCCCTCGAGCCCTCGACCGCCAAGAGCCCCAAACCACTTCGGGGGCTTGATTCAAAGGGGAAAAGGAGGGGCCCTTAATGGGGACCCCTACCCTATAATGAGCTATAGAATGGGCATATAATAGCTATATTAAGGGTATATACCTATAGGGGTCCTTATTAAGGGTCCCTCCTTTTGCCCTTGGATTGATAAAGCCCTGGACTACATAATCATAGGAGCCGAAAGGCAAGCCTTAACCCGTAAACACCTTAGCCCCAAAAGGTGCTCGACATGGATGGGAGCGGCACGATCAACTTCGAGGAGTTCCTACAGGGCACACTCCGGCTCCGCGGCAGAGCTGTGGCAAAAGGAGGATTGACATCGGGCTACAGTGCAGGCCTGTAGGGCTCAGGGTTTAGGGTTTTGGGGGTTGGGTTTAGGGTTTAGGGGTAAGTTTTATGTCTTAAAGCATGTCTCAAGAATTATACTGAGAAAGATCATGCTTGCTCCAGGCATTGATTCTTCTCGAGACCGTGAACCCAACAGCTTCAATCGACCAAGACAGAGACTGAAAACTTCGACGCTAAGTTCTACAGATTACAGTTTAGGGTTTAGGGATCTCGAGCCAAGGGCTCAAAACCCGAGACCGAGTTCAGGGTTTAACCTAGTAGTAGAGTAGATAACCTTCAACCTTTTTTTTGGGTAGTATATTCCCCATATAATCCCTACATACCCAAAAAGGTTAGCCTTTAGTTCCCCTTGCTACCCGACAAGTAGGTTTAGGGTTCTCGAGCTAAGGGCTCAGACCCTAAACCCTAACCCAAAACCCTAAACCCCCCAAAAAAAAAGCTTAAACCCTAAATCCCCCCAAAAAGCTTAAACCCTAGACCCTAAACCCCCCAAAAAGGCCTAAACCCTAAACCCCCCCTAAAAAAGCCTAAACCCTAAACCCCCCCTAAGAAAGCCTAAGCTCTAAGCCCTAAACCCGCGTAACCTACCTTTTTAAGGACTTATATAAAGAAATCATATTAAGGAACCCTAAAAAGGTAGGTTCCTTAGGGTCCAGGTAAGCCCTAAACCCTAAACCCTAAACCCTAAACCCTAAACCGTGGCAGGGTTTCAAGGCTTCGCGAGTCCGAGGCTGAATAGCTCCGCACGCGCAGCCGACTTGATGACGCTCGGACTTGCGGTTCACTTAGGGTTTAGTTTAGGGTTTAGGGTTGAGGGTTTAGTTTAGGGTTTAGGGTTTAGGGTTTAGGGTTTAGTTTAGGGTTTAGGGTTGAGGGTTTAGTTTAGGGTTTAGGGTTGAGGGTTTAGTTTAGGGTTTAGGGTTGAGGGTTTAGTTTAGGGTTTAGGATTTAGGGTTTAGGTTGGGGCTCCTTGGCAATTTCCCTAAACCCTTATCCCCAAGCCCGAGGCTCTAAGCGTGTTCCATCTGGTAACTAGAGGCCCCTCCAAACCGTTCGGCCAAAGCCTGCAAGCTTACAACTCGCCGGACTTTATGTCCAATCCGTGTGAAACCTCACTCTCCCCAAAAGTGTAATTGGTACGCTCATATAAACCGCGAAGAAGCCCATATCAATAAAGCTCTGCGTCAAAACTCGAGAGCCCCAAAAGCCTCCTCTGCACAACACACCCAACACCGTCGCTATCAAGGGCTGCACAGGGGGATCCCGACATCACGGCACTACGGGGCCCTTAGAATCTCAGAGAACCCCACAGAAAGCCCAGTGCTCGGCACCTTCAGAAAGATGCAGATTGTAGCACCCCCCCCCCCCCCCCACAAAGATCAGCACCAACAGCCCCAAACACGAAAAGCACCAAAAGCCTGCAAAGGCCCAAAGCCCTAGACCATCCTAAATAACTAGATCCCTAAACCCTGAACCCTTTAAACCCCAAACTACCCCCTAAACCAAAACCCTTAAACCCCAAACCCCTAAACCCCCAAACCTCTAAACCCCTAAACCCCTAATCCCCTAAACCGCTAAACCCTAGACCCTAAACCCTAAACCCCTAAACCCTAAACCCCTAAACCCCTAAACCCCTAAACCCCTAAACCCCCAAACCCCTAATCCCCTGAACCCTAAACTACTGAGCTCAGATCCGTGTTCCCGGCCCTGAAAGTGCTAAAGCCCGAGGCTGGTGGCCCGGGAGATGAAACGGCCCCCTGGGGAGATGAGAACCGGGGGGGGAAGGGGAGGGGTTAGGGTTTAGGGGTTAGGGTTTGGGGTTTGCGGTTTAGGGATTCGGGTTTGGGGTTTACGGCTTATGGGTTCGGGTTTAGGGTATCGGGTTGTTGGTTTAGGGTTTAGGGGGGGAGTGGGCGGCAATAGCAAGAATAGTGGCAAACAAGCATGATACGAGTGCTTATATATACATATAAATACACACATATATATAGTACGTAGTAGCAGTAGTAGCAGAAGTAGTAGTAGTAGTAGTAGTAGTAGTAGTAGTAGTAGTAGTAGTAGTAGTAGTAGTAGTACTAGTACTAGTAGTAGTAGTAGTAGTAGTAGTAGTAGTAGTAGTAGTAGTAGTAGTAGTAGTAGTAGTAGTAGTAGTAGTAGGAAGTAGGCAGCAGAAGTAGCAGTAGTAGCAATGGAACAACGCTAACGTATTAGCTGATGCAGGGTTTCATGAGGTTTGCAGGGTCGTACAGACCGTTTGTGGAGAGTTGATGCGGAGGTTCTTTGTTGTACCGGGCTTTCTGTAGAGTTGTATGGGGTTGCATGGGGTTCGAGTGGTTTGGAGAGTGTTCTCTGCGTGGTCTGTTCTCGGGGTTTAGGGGTGTGGGACTTAGGGTTTCTGGGTTCCGTCCGTGGCAAGGGGTGTTGGGCCTTGAGACTCTTAAGACCTATAATTAAGGTCATAGGGGTTTAGGTTTTAAGATTGGGGGCGAAGGTTTAGGGCTTGATGTGCAGGGATTGCGGTTTACAATCCAGCCTGGATTTCACAACTTCTTTGGGGAATGGACAACTGGAAATATCATGTACGGGTTTAGAGTGTGATCCTTCTGCCCAGGACTTTCAGTTCCTAGATTGCCAGTAGGACCGCGGAAGCCAAAGTTTCTGAGGAGGAGCAGCTGATATAGGGGCCTATGTAAGGGCTCCTTTTGGCCATAATGGTACAATACACCCCAAAACCCTATTCTAATCATTAAGGCGCCTGCCTTAGTCCATTGCCTTAAACCCTAAGCCCAAAGTGTATATAGAGCAGCTAATCCATGGAGGTATTTCATCCATTCGGCAGATGAGATGAAGATCATCAAACAACGGCTGGGACTTCTTCAATGACTGCGGGCCGGGCGCCTCGATCATGATTTCGGTTTTCAGTGGTTTAGAGTTTAGGGTTCAGGGTTTAGCTTTTAGGGTTTAGCGGCTTAGGGTTCAGGGTTTAGCTTTTAGGGTTTAGGGTTTCGGGGTTTTAGGGTTCAGGGTTTAGCCTTTAGGGTTTAGGGTTCAGGGTTTAGCTTTTAGGGTTTAGGGTCCTTGGGTCTTGGGGCTTAGGGGCTTACGAGGAACAGGCCTAGAGCCTCGGAGTATTGGAGACAAAATCACTCGCCGACCTCGAAGTCTTAATGCCCCTCGAAAGCACTTCTAAGGCTCTATCAGCCCTATCACCCTGACCCCTAAACCCTAATCCCTAAACCCTAAACCCTCAACCCTGATCCCTAAACCCTCAACCCTAATCCCTAAACCCTAATCCCTAAACCCTAAACCCAAGGCCCCCTAATCCCTAAACCCTCAACCCCCAAGACCCACCCGGAGTGTTAACGCCATCATCCGAATCGAAGCCCGTAGCTCAACGGGAACTTCCGAGAGGGGCCTTAAGACTTGAAAGAGGGCTCTATAGGGTTTTATAGGGTTTAGGGATTAGGGGTTTGATAGGGCTTTATAGGGTTTTGTAGGGTGTAGGGATTAGGGTTTGATAGGGCTTTTACAGGGGTTTGTAGGGTTTAGGGATTAGGGTTCTATAGGGCTGTATAGGGCTTTATAGGGTTTTGTAGGGTTTTGTAGGGTTTAGGGATTGGGGTTTTATAAGGCTTTATAGGGCTTTCTCAGCGTTTTAGGCGGTTTTGGGGGGTGTTCTTCGTGGCAACTACAGCATTATGCCAACACACGAGTTCTAACCCTACTTACAATTCCGAAGCATGGGGGTGAAGAGCAGGAGCTTTCGGGTTTCGGAGTTTTTGGGGGGTTAGGAGTTTGGGGTTCAAGGGTTTGGGGTTGACGGGTTCAGGGTTTCGGGTTTAGGCTTTAGGGCACCATTATATGGGAAGCCCATCGTGACATCAGACTGGACCCCCAGCAGACACATATGTAATGCTCCTGAGGATGGCATTGATGATGGTGACGATGATGATGCTGCTGCTGATGATGATGATGATCACGATGACGAGGTTGATGGACATTTTATGCTATTATCACCCTTCGGCGATAATGTTTTCTAGGAAGTTATGCTGGAAAACAGGAGCACCAGAAGCATATAATGGTGCCCTAATGCCTAAACCCAAAACCCTAAACCCTTCCTAATGCCTAAACCCAAAACCCTAAACCCTTAAACCCTAAACCCCTAAACCCTAACCCAAAGCCCCATGTACAAGCTGACAGGAAACATCACGGCCATCGCCGGCAGAGTGGCACGAAGGGTCGGCATAGGAGCTTGAGGCTGTCCGCGCTTGGAAGGTTTAGGGTTTAGGGCTTAGGGTTCGGGCAAGTAGCTTCAGTTCAGCACCGAACTTGCATCATAAGCAACGGGTCTGCGCAGGATGTGCTTTGACAGGTTAGTCGCGGTTCACTGCCATTTGCAGATATTTTGTGTTGGGGGGGACAGCACAACTAGCGTGTTTCTGGTGACTGGACTCCATGTTCGACCGACCCGTGAACGATAGTCTCAATTTAATTTCTGTTCATATAAAACCCAAGAGAGTATAAACATATTATCTTTAATATGGTTCTAAGGGGGGTATAGTGAAGAGCCTCAGAGGCTTCGGCTGCAAGGCTGAGTATCGACAGCTGGTTCGGGTTGCTGCCTGGAGTCCAGATCCATTCCTGTCCCTCCAACTCCTTGTACATGCATCTTGAGCCTGGTTATTTCTTGGAGCTTCCATACGGCAGGGTAGTTTTCTCGGTCGGAGAAGCAGAGGTGTTGAAGTGTTTGGAGGCCCATGTCCGATTGCTGGAAGCATTGCACATGCACATACATGTTATGTAGGTTTTGTTCGGTTGCGTATGTGTGTATGCTTGCGTGCATGCCTGCATAATGCATTTTATGTATTGCATGTGTTGTATGTATTGTATGTATTGTATTGTATGTATTGTAGGTTTGCATGTTTGTATGTATGTATTGCCTGCACTGTATGTTCTGTCTGTCGTTGTGTCTATCTGTCTGTATGCATGTGTGTACGTATGTATGCCATAGCCCGTTAGTGTTTTGAATAGGCCTTTTAAGGACATGGGCAGCACATGCATGTGTGCAATTTAGAGGGCCTGTTTGAGTCTAAGTTCTAGAAGTCTATGAAGGTAGCGTGTATGTACATATGCTGGACCTGTGACAGAATATGCAACTGACTAGGTGGACCATTTTCATGCCAAAAGAGCATCTGTAGCAGGAAAAATTGACGCGTATTTCGACGCTACAAATGTGAAATTGTACATATGCATGCACGCACATGTGTCTGTGTGTCTCTTTGTGCGTGCGGGTGTGTGAGGGGGTTTGTGCTTGTGTGTGTGCGTCCGTGTGTTTGTGTGTGTGTGTGTTGTGTTTGTCTGTCTGGTCTCCGTGTATTTGCGCATATCTGTGTCTCTGCGTTGTTTCTTGTAGCTTCCTTGCCTTTGGTTAGTAGGGCATAACAGTGTTTATAATTGTACCCCATTCCTCCATTCCCTACTAACGGTTGATGATATAAATCCTGCATTACCTTCAGGGCCCTAAACTATGGGGATTATGGTATAATCATCATTATGGGTAATGCAGGATTTATATCCCTAAACCCTAAACCCCCTTTCGATCCCTTAAAGGTACCCTTATAGATCCCTTTAAAGGAACCCTAGGATTTATATCATCATCCGTAACCAAAGGTAAGGCTCAGGCTGTCCGTTCGTAAAGCCCAAACACAGGGGTCATGTTCGACCCCTGAGCTGCTTTTAGGGCCCCTTTAAAGGGGTCGATAAGGGTTACTAAAAGGGATCTATTTGGGTACCATAATAATGTAGGAACCTGATTAAGAAACCCTGGGCCTATAACCCCCAAATATAGTAAGATTCATATGAGGAACACGAACCAAGGTTTCTTAATCAGGTTCCTACATTACTGCATTTGTCTTATTGGAGCTCGTCCGTGCTGTGTTGTTAACTCCGCGGCGAATATTTCACTTGTAAGCCATTGAACTGCGTGTATGTCATCTACGCAAGTCCGTCTGCTTGAAACTTATCTACCCTGCTCACACAGCTTCCACCCTGCCGAAGGTAACAGTGGAAAGCATTAGCATGCAGAGTGCGGATGAAGACACATGTCCGCCAAGCTGGGGTCACTTGGGAAGACTTGTCGTAGATTCCACACCCAGACCATCCCGCCCTAAATGTTCCCGACCCACCTCAGAAAATGACGTGTGGGTCAGACTCATGCGGCGTTCCACACCCCCGTCATAAGGAACTCCTAGTTCACGGCAGAAGTTTCCCATGTATCCTGCCCGAGCAACCTTAAGTGCTTCAATCTCTTCGCAAATCGAATCAGATTATTAAAGGGGCCGAAATAATTACGAATTCTTTTTTGGTGGTTCTTTATTCTTAGTTATAGTATATTGTACCCCGACAACCCCTATTCTAATTATTAAGGTCCCTACATTAGCAGAGGCCTGGATACTCCGAGCAGTGGTCCCAGGCCTGCAGGTTGCATCTGGGACGGATACCAGAGAGGGCCGAGCTTTCCACAGCTTTGGGACAAGATCTACCACTACTACTACTACTACTACTACTACTACTACTACTACTACTACTACTACTACTACTACTACTACTACTACTACTAGTTTAGAGCTTGGCGCACATGTCGCACATCGGCAAATACCACGATGTAGCATTGCACGGCGGTGCCGTTTCACCGGTTTGCCTTGGCCTTAGGCTTTGGCACTTGGAGGTTCATGGTTAGTTATAAGTAGGGTTATAAGTCCCCTAATATGGGTTATAACTGTAGTTATCCTACTTATGACCCTACTACTTATAAGTAGGATAACTCTAGATATAGCCCATATTAAGGGACTTATAACCCCGTTTATAACCACCCATGAGCCTCTAAGCAGGGGCTCGGCGATCGCCGTGATATCCTCGAGGACGCGCAAAGAGCCCATGCCAATATGCTACTGCTGTTTAGTATAGACCATGTAGTGTTTTCTATTTATATATAAAAGATGTATATCTGTATCTATCTATCTATCTACCTATATGTATATATATATATATATACCTATATATGTATATATAGTAGAGACCAAATACAGTGTATACTATATACCGTGCTTGCTGTGCTAATCGATATTTAGTCCAGCTGTCGGAGCGGGTGCGGCATTCAGCCAATGACAAGAGGCCCGAAGCCCACGGGCATCTTTGACGCTGCCGACCCTCACTATAGAGGCCTTAATGCTTACCTATACTGTTTTGGGGCGGTCCGATTACATATTTGTAGTATAGTGGGCACCAAAACCCTATTCGAATCATGAAGGCCCCTATACTAAACTAAGCCCTTATAGTAGCCCTATAGTAACCCCTTTCAAGGAACCCTATTCTAACTATGAAGGCCCAATAAGGCCCCTGTAGTAGCCGATGGGATGCGGCCTTGAGCGGTTGGAACCGAGTGGAGCCCTCGTAGGACGGACGGAGCTATTCGGGTTTGGGGGTTTCGTGTTAGGGTCGTTGTGAATAGCAAATAAACTGTAAACTATCTATGACAGAGTCAGATTATGGCAATATGTCCCTTAGTAGCTTTCAGGCGGGTGCGCACGCAGAGCCAGACCGTTTCAAAACCTGATAATATAGAATTCTGAACAGGTAGTAATTACAGCTATTCCTTGAGGTTTCCTATGCTGCAGTTGTCAAACTGATTGTGAAGCTTCTGCACGCCGTGGTACCCGATGCAATGCATGGCGCCAGATTCTCTGCAGGCGTTTGCCCGGCCTTTGCCAGGATAGGTTAGATATTCTCAGCCATCTACGGGCTGTGGGCACAGGTGCCGCACAATTAGCTGTTTAAAACAGCCATGGCGTCGGGGGCCCGACCTTTCTTCAGGGGGAAGAGCTTCAGCAAGAGCAAAGATCAGAGCTGCTCGGACTTAAGACCAGAGTGCCGGAGTGCACAGACCTCGCGTCGCATCTAGCCTAAAATCCATATTCTAGTGATTCTAGGTGCTTCTAGCCGCTACAATCCGCTATACAACTATGGTAGAAGATGCCCTTTAATTACCGGGCCAACTCCAATTCTTAAGGCCCCTGTACTACGCCCAGAGAGCCCAATACCCCTTAATTAAGGAATATACCTTAAATTATAAGGGAGGTCATATCATGATTTAAGCTATATTCCTTAATTAAGGGAGATTAGAATCCCCTAAACCCTATAGATCCCTTATAGGATCCCTTTAAAGGAACCCTAGGTATTCCTGAATTAAGGGGTATTGGGCTCTTTGGGCAGGAGTTGACATTGATATCCCACTTCCGCGAGACGATCGGCCATCGTGGGGAAGATCCTTGGGCCCTTTTGGGATTACCCAGAGGCTCCATAGTATTTCCTTTTTGGGATTACCTTTCTAGGATTCTATATATGAAACCCGAAAATGAACTACTATGGAGCCTCTGGGTAGAGAGGTGATTCTGCGTATGTGCTCCTACACCCTACACCCTTAACCATCGCGATGGTAGCTAAGGATGATAGGGAGGGCGAGGGGTGGTGTACTTGAGTGGGAGGGCCTGAGTGGGCAGGTAGGGCTGAGGGTATGGGGTCTTGGATTTTGGGATGATTTGCGGTTTAGGCCAGGTTCTGTGTGTGTGTGTTTATGTATGTGTGTGTGCGTGTGTTTGTCTGTTTGTCTGTTTGTCTGTGTGTGTGTGTGTGTGGTGAGTGATTTGTGTTGAATGTGAACCTTTCTTTGTGTCTCGGCTAGCATCATCAGCCACTGCATACACCTTGACAGGCATGCCACTTTCAAGGCGTCGACAGTTCGACTGACATGTCAGTACAGCCATGCAAGTGTGTACCAGCGCAGATGCATGCATCGTTGTTCATGTATGAGCTACGAGCACTTTCCCCTGTGTGATATTATGTCTACAGGGACCTTTATGTGATCTCCACTCTGATTGGTCTTCGACTTCAGACTTGCAGTAACTTCGCCAGCCGCGCGTGTGCCCGCTGCAATTCAGGACGACCTTCGAACCCGTCGAGCTTGAAAGCTTCCGTGGCAACCACGGCTGCTGCAGATCTCGTGACTCAGTCTCGAGGTGACACATCAGAGACAGCCGTGCATGCACCATTCGCTGAAGAAGTTCGCCGAGACCTCGCGAAGCTTGCAGACATGGACGTGTTCCACTCCGTCACCAACGACACCGTCACTAACGACATTTTATCCTCTACAGCAGGGAGAGTTCAGGACGGCAACGACAGCTCATTGGTGTACACCACTCCACATGCCGACGACAAGGCAAGCGCCTCGCCTTCTGAACCGACTTCGAACAATCTTCATCGCAAGGCAGAGGTCAGCCACGTGCCCTCAGGCTGCAAAGCACATACCTCCGAGCCCCTGAGCCTCACCAGCTTTCGTCTTATATAAGGCCCATATGATACTTGGTACTTCTCATGGTGACCTCCTGGTCACCCTGTGTTCCGCTTCATGGTGGCATGAAGTTAGGTCGATCTTCAACCTCGACGACTCCATCGCAGACGCGCAGCATGCACCCAAAGCACCTTAACTCAAGGTCGGGATGTAGGGCATATAAGAATTTTGGGAGCTTCCGGAAATTCGGGGTGCCTTATTTTGGGCGCTTATAGTAAGGATCCTACTTCAGGGTACTATATATCACGGTCCCCTATTTTCGGAAACTCCCAAATAAATGCAATAGCTTAGAGTGAAGTTTGAGATAGGGTTCTGTCCTCACTTGAATCTAATTCTAGCTAATTGTGTAGGTATGCAGGGGGGCGACTCTCCACTGCAGGTTCGTTGCTAGAGCTGGATCGGGGGAGGGCCTAGTACTGTTGAAATCGAGTCCAAAACCCTAAACCCTTAAACCCTAAAGCCCTAAATTACTAAACCCGTAGACCCCAAATTACTAAACCCTAAACCCTAAATTAATAAACCCTTAAACCCCCTTAAACCCTAAATTACTAAACCCTTAAACCCTAAATTAATAAACCCTTAAACCCCCTTAAACCCTAAACTACTAAACCCTTAAACCCTAAATTACTAAACCCTTAAACCCTAAATTAATAAACCCTTAAACCCCCTTAAACCCCCTTAAACCCTAAACTACTAAACCCTTAAACCCTAAATTACTAAACCCTAACCCTAAATTACTAAACCCGAAGCCCGATGCGGAACTTTGCTTAAACCCGAGGACACAAGCCTTTGCACGAAGGCTGAGCTGCCTGTAGTTTAGGTGCCTAAATGCTTACCTATACTGTTTTGGGGGCTCCGTATCACTTCATCTTCTGCCAGCAGCCAGGACGATGGGAATGACTGTGGTAAGGTAATGTCATGAAGCTCCAGGATAGAAGGGCTCATTAAGCTATTAAGCTGACCAGAGCTTAGAGGGATCGGTTGGCCGGAGGCGCAAACATCCGTGTGTAGTTGCAAGTTTGTGTGTATGTATAGCTATGATTTCTAAGTAATGCACACTTCTACAATCCATCAGAATCAGAGCCCAAGACCCCTGGACATCTACATAGATACATACATACATACATTTGACATACATACATAAGCACATACTACATACAGTACATTTCATATATACATGCATACAGATCAACAGACATACGGAGAGACAGACGGACAGACAGGCAGGCAGTCAGGCAGACAAACAGACAGACCCAGGTACAAACAAACATACATACATACATGCAAACAGAGACATACAGACATACATCGTTACGTACGTAAGTACTTACATACACTTACAGACGCGCACAGACTCTCGCATACACTTACATTCGCATACGCACATATGCTTACCTACCTACCTACCTGCTTACTTACCTGCCTGTCTGGCTACCGACCTGCATGCACAGACTTACATGAACTTACATACACTTGCATGCAAGTACAAACCCTTACAAATATGCATGCATGCAGTGACTCAAGCATCAGGACATAGACCCGATGTCACATCAACCTTGTCGGCAAGGCGGCGTGGGAGGAAAGAAGATATGGGAGTTTTCGAAAATAGGGGACTCTGATATAATACCCCAAATAGTAGGATCCTTATTATGCGGACCCCAAAATAAGGTACCCCTAATTTCCAGTAATTCCCATTTTGTAACTTCAAGCGTGGTTTGGACGAGGGCTTGCGTGATTCGATCGCACCCAGGGCTCCTAAGTATCGGTGAGTGTATATGATGTCGGTAATATAGGGGCCTAGATAACTACCTATACTATTTTGGGAGCCCCTTATTCTAGCTATAGTATAATTGGCCCCAAAACTCTAGTCTAATTACTAAGGCCCCTACAGTATGCAGATGCTGGTAGTACATGTCCTTAATGAGTCGTAGATTTCAATCGCTGCACTTGAGCCTTCTCTGATTTTCTTGTCAGGTCTCATGTAAGTTGGCACTGACCGCTGCACTTCCTTAGGGTGTAGGGTTTAGGGTGATCCACACAAAGAGCCCTATGTGTTGATTCCTCAAGTGAGGAATATACATCTTCAGCCCATCTTGTATTCAGTGGTGCAAAGCACTTCAAAGCACAATGTGGATCGAGCCGAATCATCGGGCACTGTTTCGTAGTTGTAATTCGTGCAGCTCGCCGAAGAGCTGCACTGCTGGCAAGTCCCACTGGTTGATGCGAGTTCCTTGCGTAGCTGAGCGGAGGAAGGGATGGCGCCGATATCATCGGTCAGCGTGCAGGCAGGAGAACAAGGTCACCTGATGCTTGAATCGCAGTACAACGAACTCCGTAGAAGGCAGTACAAGTAGCCGCGGGAAAGAACCAAACTCAGCGAAAGCACGGTCTACCGTTCAGCAGAGAAGCGCGAAACCTTCTGCCGGGCAAGTTCAGGTTTGTCGTGAGCCCAAGTGTTAGAAGTTCCTCCGAAAACTTCAGAGAAAGGCCCGCAACACTCCGCTCCAGGTGGTGCGAGCCCACGCCCTGGCGACTTGGCCCCAATGCTATTGTAACGTAGTGGCCTAAATAATTACCACGAACATCCTCACGGTTCCTTGCCCTAAACCCTAAAGCCTCTTCTCCCAAAACCATGTTGGTTATGAAGGCCCCTACTCTGACTCATGTCTTGTGGCTTTTGCTGCAGGATCGTTTTAAGATTAAAATACAACAGCAAACAGCATGAATAAGATCATTTACAACAGTATGACAACAACAACAACAATAATAACATACTAGTGTCAGTAGTCATAGACAAATAATAACATTGATCACATTGATCAGGAAGCAGCGTGGGTGGTGCGCAGTCACGAAGGCTCGTGCGTGCGACATTGACAGAGCTGTTTCGTTGAGTGTAGGTCTTGCTCTGCCAGTTTTCGTGGAAGCGGAAAGTCAGCAGGAGGATCCCCTTATACTCCCATATAGCTGCTCTGCACCATGCCCAACACCCCTCTCCTAACTATTGCTGCAGCCCATTTTTGTTGTTGTTCATGTCCGCAAAAACATTATCCTGACGAGTATGATTACCATGGTCATCATTGCTACGAGTATTCTTGTCAGTGTCGTTGCGACTATGATTACTATTCTTCGTCTTAAAACGATTATCATTGGTACTTTTTTTGGTATGGCTATGTTCACAATTACTGTATTGTCATTATTGTTTGTTCTTCCTAGTATCACAAGTATTGTTGCTATTCGTTGCTAGTAGGTTGACTGTTATTGTTGCTGTCGTTTTTTGTGTCCTTGTATTTATTGCTGTTGTTTTGTTGTTGGAAGTGGTGTTGTCGTGGTTGTGGTTGTGGCTGTCGTTGTTGCTCATGTTGTTTTGCTATTATTGTTGTTGTTCCTCTACTTCTTGTTGGTGTTCCTGGCTATAGTTTGTTCCTCTGGTTCTTGTTATTGTCATTTTTATTATTGTTGTGGGTGTTGTTGTTATTGTTGCTGTTGTTGTTGTTGCTGTCACTGTTGCTGTTGTTCTTCTTATCTTCTTGGTTATTGCCGTTGAAAACATGATTGCTACTCTGGCCATTATTCATTATGAAGATGATGCTTGTTAACAGCATAACCATTATTTATTTGTATTATCATGTTCATTGGTATTGTCATTTTGGCCGTTGTTGATAATGTTACCCATTGTTGCTATTGTCACTGTGTAGCTTCTGCTACTGTTACAGTACCGTTCGTTGTTGTCCTTGCTTTTGTTGTTGTCATTAATATTACTGTTATTGCTATGGCTATTGCTATTGTTACTGTTCTCGTAATCCTGAACCGTTATCGTTTTTGTTATTGTTGTAAAAAATATTGTTAGCACTGGTCGTACCATGGCTAGCAGTATTGAATGCAGTTATCCTTCCTACTTGTAATCTTGATATTTGATGTGCCTAGCGCTGTTATTATGTATATTGCTATTTACTGTTATGGATAATTTTTATGATTGCCATTAGTTCTTTTCTTGGTATTCTTTTTGCTACTGCCATTATTCGTAGGGGTCCATTGGGCTTCCCTGTAGAAACTCAGTCTCAAATACAGTTGTCCTTGGTTGGCAGCTCTTTGTTATTCATATTGTTAATATACTGTTCCTCAGCAGTGCTGTGGGTCTCCCGCTGTTGTTATGTACATCTTTAGTTATTGTCATACTTATGGTTATTTTATGATTGCTATTATAAGTGTTCTCCGTGGTATGAATTATCATTGTTAGTAGTCTTCCTTGGCAGTGGTTTGGGTCTCCCGGTAGCGACTCGGTGACTTCCGGAGGGCCAGCCTTCCGCTTCCCGCACGGCCTGCGACCAGCGCGTCTCCCCGGAGGAAGTCTTTCACCGTCAGCGACCGTCGGCTGAGTTTGGAGGTTTTAGGGGTTTGGGGGTTTAGGGGTTTAGGGGTGTAGGGGTTTAGGGTTTTCGCTGCGAGTGCGCTGTCGACCCCTCCATGAAGTGGTTGTGGTCGGCGAATGAGCTGCAATGCCCGCCCTCCCGCCCAAATTTCAAACCTTGAACGGGTTTAGGGTTGTCTACGCCCCCAACACCCCTTACCAAGGGGGGCTTATATGGTTGAAATAACAGCTTCTGGAAGCCTTCAGAGAGGAGAAGCTGAAGCGGGTTGTTGGGTGTGTGGGTGTGCAGACATCTAGAAGTATGTGTGTCGTAGACGATGTGCAGCATTCGGCTTCACAAGGTTAGCTAGATTGTTTTTGTGCACCCCCGATGGACCGCAGCAAGTTCTATTGCCTTTAAGGTTTGTTTCGGCAAAAGTGGCGGGCTCGAGTAGATTCCACTCCGTGGTTTACCCAAAATGTTGCAAGCCATAAAAACCGGTCGTGAGTCGATCCGGATTCCGGTTGCTCGTTTCCCCTATCTATCAAGGGGGTTTGTATGGTTTGGAGGAAACAATAGCTTCTGGAAGCCTTCAGAGAGGAGAAGCTGAAGGGGGTTGTCGTGCGCGGGTGTGTGTGGGTGTGTGCAGACATCTAGAAGTATGTGTGTCGTAGACGATGTGCAGCATTCGGCTTCACAAGGTTAGCTAGATTGTTTTTGTGCACCCCCGATGGACCGCAGCAAATTCTATTGCCTTTAAGGTTTGTGTCGGCAAAAGCGGCAGGCTCGAGTAGATTCCACTCCGTGGTTTACCCGAATTGTTTCAAGCCATAAAAACCGGTCGTGAGTCGATCCGGATTCCGGTTGCTCGTTTTCCCTATCAAGGAGGCCCCATGTATTTCTTGGATTTCCGGCTACCAAGGCCGCCGAAATGAGGGGAACGCCACAGAAGCGCCGAAATTGACGATTTTTCCGGAGGCCATTTCCAAGGCACTTTACATTTCTTGGATTCCCGGCTTCCAAAGTTGCCGGAAAGGGGGAACACCACAAAAGCACCAAAATTGTTGATTTTGCAATACCCGCTCCTTCTCCGGACGCCATCTACAAGGCCCCAAAGCTGCGGTCAGTCGAGATAAGGAGGCTCCTTGTATTTCTTGGATTACACGCTCGTTTTCCGGAAGCCAGTTCCAAGGCCCATTAAATTTCCTGGATTTCTGGCCTCCGAAGCCGCCGAAAAGGGGGGAACACTACAAAGGGACCAAAATTGGCGATTTTGCAATATCCGCTCCTTGTCCGGAGGTTTTGCAATGCCCGCTCCTTTTCCGGAGGCCATTTCCAAGGCTCCTTGTTTGTCTTGGATTTCCGGCTTCCAAGGCCGCCGAAATTGGGCGGAACACCACAAAAGCACCAAAGCTATCGGTCCCGAATCTTGATTTTCCAGCCCCATCCTTACTTTCAGGTCCCAAACCTTGATTTTAGAGCCCCGGTCCTTCGTCTTAGGTCCGAAACCTTAATTTTAACGCTACGCCGCCCGCCTCGGCTGTGTAGCGGCAGGGCGACAGGGCAGTCGATGTTTTTTTATGCTAGGGCGGCCTGTCAAACCCCAACCTTTACACGGTTGTTGATACGAAGAGAATGGGTAGGGGAGGGGGGGGAGGGGGGGGGAGGGGGGGGGCTCCTTCCGGTCAGCCTGCTGCGACCGTCCCCCTTCGCTGCGGTGGGGGCCCGTCTTCAGTTTAGGGTTTAGGGTGATTTTGAGCGAAGCCGATTTCGGTGAGTTGTAGGGTTTTGCGTTTTCGTTATTTGTGCTCTGCTTCTATTGATTTGTCTCATCACAAGCGGCTGAATCTTCTTGTGGCCTCGACCTCGTGGATGATAGGTGCCCGCAGGAGGTTAGAGGGTAGCCCCGTCATCATCGTATCTTTAGCCATGTCCCGGTTACGGCTGCTGTCTGGTTTTGGACAGTAAAGAAGGAGGCTTGAATTAATAGGACGTTCTTGTTATTCTATAATTTACGCCCGAAGCCGTGCCTGAACCCTAAACCTTAAACCTCAAAACTGTTACACCCCAAACCCAAAACCCTGAACCCTGAAACCCGAAAACCCGTAAAGCCCCTAAACCCTGCGGCTCCGGGCTGAGGATGCAGATTCGGCGGCTAACCAGCGCCCCAAACGCATCGTATCTCCGAAGAAGTTTTCCACCATGAACGAGACGAAGCTGCATCGGTGGTTTAGGAGTTTCGGGATTCGGGAGGGTTTAGGATTTAGGGGTTCGGGATGAGGTTTAGGATTTAGGAGTTTAGGGGTAGGGGGGGGTTTAGGGGTTTAGGATGTAGGGTTCAAGAGTTTAGGGGTAGGGGGCTCTAGGATTTAGCGGAGAGGGATGAGGTTGAGGGTTTAGGGCGGTTTCAGGAGGCTGCTCTAGGCAAAGGCGGGGCTTTGCGGAGGCCGCATCATCGTCAAGCATGTTTCCGAAAGCAAGATTCCCTCGTACTTCTCTTCCGCCAAGGCGCACATCTTCGAAGTCTGGAAAACTCTACATAAACCCTAAACTCTGAACCGAGTCTACGAACGCTTTGTGCCAAGGATGTCGCCTTGGACATGATGGGGGCATCGACGGGAGTGCCAGGGGCAGCATGTCTGAAACGCCCGGTCGACAGCTTGAGCGGAACTTGTTCGAGTCGTAGTCGTCGTCGCAAAAGAAGTAGTTACAGTAGTTGTTATTGTTGTTGCTGTAACTGGTAATTGTAGGAGGAGGACGACTAGGAGGAGGACGAGGCGGGGGACGAAGAAGCAGCAACGCTAGCAGGAAGAATAGTATCAGCAGTGAGTAGTAGGAGTAGCAAGAGTAGTAGGTAGGAGGATGTGTAGGAGCAGGAGGAGTAGGAGGAGTAATGTGCAAGCATTGTCGCATCGCGCTCATCCGCTGCTTTGCAAGGCAATGCGATCCGATGCCGACGACGGCTCTGTTCAGAGGCCAGCGTGCATTTACCTCGGTTCTTGGGCCTTGATTCTGACCCGGCACACGTGATGTGAAAGCCGTTTGGATGTTTTTCCTTGTTCATGTCAGAAAAACGCCTTGAGCTGGCCCAGTCGCAAAACCGACACCTTCGCATCATCCCCGCCCGACGAAATAGCTGCAGGACACCCGCTCTCGGTGGCGCTTCTTGGCATGCAACACTCGGCATTGTGCAGCCTAGTTCAAGCAATTGTGAAAGCCGGGGTGGGGGAGCAATCTAGAGTGCTATTGGCGCAATGCCTAACTTGAATCGCGAGCAACGTCCACGAAGCCCAGACGTCCAACCGATACGAAGCACGTACGACATTGCAGTGACGATAGTAGCCACCCCCAATAGCGTAACATAGATTAATTAACATAGGAGCCTTAATAAGTACCTATACTACTTTGGGGGGTTCTTTCCGATAATAGAGTAACTATAATATATGTCCCAAAACCATGTTCCAATTATTAAGGCCCCGACATTAGTCCCTAAACCCCGAACTTCAAGGGCGGCCGGCCGTCGTCACGGAGTGCATCTTCGCGACCCGGGTTCAAGAAGGCATCGACCTTCTCGGAGATCACATCAGCAGGAGACTCAGAGGGCTTGGGATTTAGAGTCGTGGCGGTCATGAAAGTGGGAGTTTCCGAAAGATAGTTAGGGATACCTTGTTTTAGGGTCCTCATGATAAGGATCCTACTGTTGAGGGTTGCTATATTAGGGTCCCCCATGTTCGGAAACTCCCAAGTCATCGCATCCGCCAGTCACTTCGATCAAGATCGACATCATGTCGATGAGCCACTAGTAGGCTCGACTTTAGGGTGTAGCTTTTAAGTCTGGCGTTCCGTTCTCGGACACATCTTTATGGGAGCCATTCTTGAAGCTGATCTTGCACCGCGCGCCCTAAGTTATGCCAGCATCGTTACCCAAGCAGTGACAGAGCACCGGGCAGCATGACGACCATGAAGACCAGGACCAGGAGGACGATCATTGCGAGCAGAATGACCGCGACCACCATGGAAACCATCCGGGACCGCCAGGAGACCAGGCGACCACCAGGAAAGGACCCGGGAATCTGCCAGAAATGCTTTCCGCGAAGTACTGGCATGATTCAGAGGCGCGGCCATTCCAATGGCGCGAGAGTCCACGGCCAGAGGCCAAACACAGGCACGGCCAGCATCCCCTCATGTACTGGCGGGATTCAGGAGCACGGACATCCTACTTGCCGCGGCCCACTGGCATTGTCTATCCAAGAACCTTACCTCCCTAAACCCCTAAACCATAATCTCACGCAGTCGCGGGTTCGCTGAAGCCGTTAAGACGTCCCCCACTATACCGGGGTTTCGTATTTGTCGTATAAGTTTGATTTTAGGGGTTTCAGGGTTTAGGGATTTAAGGGATTAGGGATTTTATCCAGGGGTTTAGGCATGTAGGGTTTAGGGATTTAGGGGTTCAGGCTTTTCTGGAATTTCTACTCAGGGGCTGGCGCTTGAGAAAAGACACCCGGCCTTGCTAAGGCTGGAGAGGATCCGTGGCCTGGATGCAACCGACGATCTTTAGTAAGGACCCAAACTTCAAAAAGGACGTATGCATATGAGCTCATATAGGGATATCCCTACCCTATTAGGCTACATTATAAGGGGAGCCACAGTCATATAAGATTATCCTATCCTTTTTGGGCTACACGATAACGGGGTTTATCGGGAATCTGCCTAGCCTTTGTTTTTGTTTTGCTTATGGGCTTTCTGGGGGCACTGGCCCCAGCGATCTACCGCGCTTCCCCAGGTAGCCCAGCATCTCTTGATTAGGCTCATTCCCTGTTGAAACATATCGTCTTTTCGTCGATTCATACACAGCAGGCATATTATACTGGGTAGTAGTAGATTGAATCTGACGCATCATGTGTAGTGTATATATATATATATATATATATATATATTTATTTAAATCACATTTAGTAGATGTTGTTCAAGAAAAACAGGATAATGATGAAAGCCATATTGTATAGCTCCAAGGCATACTTCTTACCGAGAGATGTTGGGCTTTTGAGTTTACGTTCGTGATACAGCCTCAGCCTACCCGGCATGACTGGATGGCTGTGCATGATACCGAGTAGAGCAGAATCAGTTTAGGGTTTAGGGGTTTAGGTTTAGGGGTTTAGGGTTTAGAATTTAGGGTTTAGGGGTGTAGAGTTTAGGGCTTCCACGAGATCGGTTTGCGGCCGAAGCGTCTGCAAGATGCCCCGGAGCGGTCCAACGCAGTCAATTGAGTAACTTGCAACCTTCTTCGCAGTGATGTGCCACTCCCAAAGGCTCCATGTACCCATATAGTAGGTACTGAGGCCTTAAAGGTATAGGGACCCCTTTGAGGCCTCAGTACCTACTATATGGGTACATGGAGCCTTTGGGACTGGGAGCGGCCATGCTTGAAGCGTGTGTACTCAGGTCCAGCCCCAAAGGAGAGGGCGGTGGCCGCGCGCGGCGCCTGTCCCTCATCCCAGCAGGACCATGTTCAAAAGTCGAAAGCTGCAGGAGTGTGTCCTGTTATTGCCAGAACTCTTGCTCAGACGATCATGTCTCGCTTTTTCCGAGAGTATCTGTGCAGCTTTGTCTTTCTATGCAATTCCGTGCTTAGCCTGTCTGCCGATCGTTCTAGCTCTTCTCTTTCCGTCTCTCCGTAAAGCTCTCTACGTCTCTGCCTTTCGCAGCTCCTGGTCCCAGCCATCGCTCAGCCGAATCCGCGAGCAGGGCACGCACAGGCAGTTCTCAAAACTTAGGGGTAAAACGGGCTCTAAATTATGAAAAGGGGACATAGCAGGGAAGTCTACATATGATACATATGTCAGTCTTGTCCAGCTACACCGCAAAGCTCAGCAATTGGTCCAGTGGTTCTCTTGCGGATGAACCTGCGTGAGTGACTGCAGCCTCCCAGTCCTATGTATCAACTAGCACTCGAACTGATGAAGCTTCTCAGTCTGAGCATGCCCCCAGTCGTCAGTTGTCCTTTGGACTTTTTGGCACCTGTCTTGCGCTAGGACAGCTGCAACGCCAGCTTTCATTTGCCGACGAATCGCTTGACGAGTTGTCTGCAAACATCTTCACAGAGGAACCTGAACTTGACTGGCTCGATGCTTGTCGAAAGAAGGGGCTGCAGACCAATTCAAGGGGTCTCAAGAGTCGGGATACCTTGGTTCGGGATCATTCTAATGAGGTTCCTTCAGATATCTTCAGAAAAGGCTTTTCCTTTGGTCGGAGTTGCTCCGTGCGATTGCCAAGGAAGACTTTTGGAACCGCGTGCTCGTGGGAACACCCCCTGCCGAGTGCAGGGGTCTCTCCACTCGCTCCATCGACTACTGGGTGCGCCTGCTACAGGGTTACTGGTAGGGTTTAGGCCCAGCTTGCGATTTCAGGCCAGGGGTAATATCGAGTTGGCCATATCCCGGCACATGGTGTCCGTCGCTCTGCTTGTGTGGTGCTCCATGTGGTGGGACCTATCTGACATCTGATGCTGCTAGCACTTATCACAGGTCGAAATCTTCAATCGATGGCAAGCCATGGGATCATGGTCGCTTGGCCCATGGCAGGTGATCATCAGTCCATTTAGATTAAAGGCAGCTTGTTGGAACCAAGATGCTGAGTGGCAGCCGGAACCGTTGCCTTACGTGGGTCTCCAGCACATGCCTATAGAACAGGGATGCCGTTGTAGTACTGGTCTCGAAGTCCTTCTGCAATCTACTAACCACACGGGTGGCTTTTCTCATAGCTGTCATAGCTCACACAGCAGAATGTCACATGCCCGAAAAATAAACTGCGAAGTTCGACAAGACGATAGCATGCGATGCCGCGGCTCAGCCGAGGAAGCCAGGCAGTGCACCAAAGCCTCATGGCAGAGTTGGGACGTCCGTCGGGTTTTACTGTAGGGGCCTAACCTACCTAAACCCCCAAAAGTAGGTAAAATAATAGCCCAATACCTATAAAAGGAAATTAATCTACATACTTTGGGGGTCCAGGAAATAATGACCTATACGATTATGGGGGTTCCTTATTATAGCTAGAGTACAGTGGGCACCAAAACCCTATTCTAATTAGTATTACGGCCCCTATAGTAGCATCCGCTTGATGTTTCGCGCCTGGGGTCTGGGAGGGAGCTGGTTTTCCGGGATGTTCTTAGCAACCCTGAGCTTTGCACGCGGGATCGACCAAGGTTCATGGATGCGTACGAGCTGCAAGAGCTTCTCTCCGTGCCCATGCAGATGCTTAGCTGAGCTGGTCGAGCTTTGGGTTTACGAACATGTTTCTCTGTCAAAGGAGAAACCCGTTCGTCAGTGATTGCTCCACGGTGTGAAACAGCTTGCAGTTCGGACATGCCCGTAACATTCACTGCAACTACTCTGCCTTCAAGGAAAACCCTCGCATGGGTCAAGCTCTTCGATCCTGCTGCATATGCCCAGCATGCAAGCACCAGGCCGGGACATCGACCCAATCCCTTGTAGAACCCTGCTATCTAGCAACCGCTATATCATGAGACTACAACACCGTCTAAGCCCACTTTAAAGGAAGCCTAGAGGCCGAAACTCTAAAACCGGAGACTTGTGAGACTTTTAAACAAACGACGACGAGTCGATAGCCGGTCAGATCAAGTTTGAACCCAAGCGCCCTTTTCCGCCACATAGGCCTAAGCCCTAAACCCTATACTCTACTCTAGTCCCTAGACCCTAATCCTAAGCCTAAAACCCTAAACCCTAAACCTAAGCCCTAAACCCTATATCCTAAGCCTAAGCTCTAAACCCCGCTCTAGGTCAGCCATGGACCTGAAGAGGGTGAAGATCTCAGTTCCTGCTTTCCTGGCATCCGGCATCTTCCTGTCAACGACGATCTCCAAGAGGCAGAAGATCCGGTTCTTGCTGCCTGGACTTAGGCTTTAGGGGTTTAGGGTTTAAGGTTTAGGGTTTATAGGGTTTAGGGTGGTTGCCTGAACTTTGGACTGAAGGTTTATGCGTAGGGGCCTAAATAATTACGAAGACTATTTTCTGGGATTCTTTCTATATTGTAATTATCGTATAATGGGCCCAAAACCCTATTCTAATTCTAATATTCTCACGATTAAGGCCCCTACAGTCTGCGAGGGTTTTTTGGGTTTACGATGATTCGGGGCTGGATTTGTTCGCGAGGAGCAAGACGAAGCGACATGGGCTTTGCCGGGGATTTGCGAGATTGGGCTCCCCCGCTATTGTTTGAGGGTTGTGATAGCCCAAAGGCTCCATGTACCTTTATAGTAGATACTTAAGCCCCAAAGTAGTCCCTATATAGGTACTTTAAGGCCTAAGTATCTACTATAAGGGTACATGGAGCCTTAGGGTAGTATTTGAGGATCTTGTATTGCCTGAAGGACGCCCTAAACTATGGTAGTTATGGTATATTCCTTATTACGGCTAATGCTTGATGTAAATCATAAACCGTAGTATTGAGGATGTCCTTGCTTAGTGTTTGAACGAGGCGTTCCTTATGATGTCTGAATCTTTGAGACGTACCTATGGTCTCCATTGTAGTTCTTTGTTGTGGCTTAACCGGCTTTAGATTAAGGATCCTAGAAGGTAACCCACAATGGAGACTATCGGTAACATTTCAGTAAGCCAGGAGATCTTACCTGTTGCAGAATCAAGGCTGGGTCTCTTTGACGAGGAAGACAGCCGGATCCTAAATTCTTCGCAGTTTGTGGAGATGATTCTTGGTCTGAGAGCCAGTTGGGGTTTGGGATAACTCACAAATTGGAGATGCCTTCGGCTACAAGTCCAAATTTGTATGGCGGGAGGTGCACACTTTCCTGAACCCTATAAACCCCACACCTTGTAAAATGATCGCGCTACCGATTCGTGATGCATCTCCCTAGGCTTGGGAGCTTTGGGCGATGGCTTAAGAGTTTGGGATTTCGGGCTGATGCTCTTTTCGTTTTGGGGTTAAGGAACTTGTACCCAAAGCATCCTTCGCTGGGCCTTAGCTGGCATGCCCCAAACTGCGAGTCCTAAACCCTAGAGCCCTAAAACCCTAAATCCCTAAACCCTAAGGCCCTATAGATCCCTTCTTAGGGAACCCTTTAAAACGATCCCTTCAAGGTACCCCACCTAAAGGCCCTAAGAACCTAAGGATCTCGCCCCTAAATCCTAAACCCTAAACCCCTAAACCCTAAACCCTAAACCCCCCCTAAAGCCCTAGAGCCCTATAGATCCCTTCTTAGGGAACCCTTAAAATCATCCCTTCAAGGAACCACCTAAAGCCCTAAGAACCGAAGGATCTCGTCTTTTTTGCACGGCATCGCCTGCGCCTTTGCACTGGTGGACACCGTAAACCTTGCTCCGAAGAGTCTTGGAGGAAGACGGCTTAGGCTTTTACGTTTTAGGGTTTTGGGGTTTTGGGTTTAGGCTTTTGGGGTTTAGGGTTTTGGGGTTTTGGGTTTTAGGGTTTAGGGGTTTAGGGGTTTAGGGGTTTAGGGGTTTAGGGTTTAGGGCTTTAGGGTTTGAGGTTTTGGGTTTGGGGCCGGAAGCTAACCTTGGAGGTTTTCGAGTTTGGGGTTTAGGGTTGCTGGGAGCTAAATTATGGACTTTTGCGCCTTAGGGTTCAGAGTTGAAATTGCGAGTGAGATCAGGTTGAGGTGAACCCTTGCTGAAGCATCATGGGGCTTCACGAAAGCCTTCCATTGTGAGCTTGACAGTTTCCCTGGCATTTGTCGGTGCATGTGCCAGGTGCAACCCAGACTCCCAACTGCGTCTTTGTTGCCGTTCTTGCTGCAGCATCTCAGGCCGAGTGTGCGTCGAAAGCTGGGAAAGTGCCTTTTCGACCGGGTGGTCGACAGGGCCTGCTGCAGGTTGCCTTTCTGGGAGGCAGCTTGGAGTTGAAATATGCGTCATAGCTGATTTTTGAGAGCCAATACTATAACTTCGCAGCGAGCCAGCGACTCCGACCTGCGAAGTGTCCGAGACGCCGGAAGCATAACGTAGCGGAGTAAAGAATTGGGAGTTTCCGAAAATTGGGGGTCCTTAATTTGGGGTCCTTATAATAAGGATCCTACTATTTAGGGTACTATATTAGGGTCCCCCATTTTCGGAAACTCCCAATTATCAACAGAGCCAGGCCAAGAAGATCAAAGCCACAGACTCAGCTCCGATCTGGCTCATTGAAGAGTGCCTGGCTGGCGAAGCTTCGGGGTTCAGGGGGTTGGGGTTTAGGGTTCAGGGGTTCAGGGGGTTGGGTTTAGGGGCTTCAGGGGTTTAGGTATCAGGGGTTTAGGCGGTTTAGGGTTTAGGAGTTCAGGGGTTCAGGGGTTTCCGGTTTCGGAAGATTCGATCTTAGGGGACGTTTAAGCGATCTGTGTCATGCTTGTCTCATGTTGGCCGAGACCGGCCAGTCTGAGAAGCTTCGAAGAAGCATGCTGGAACTCTAGCTAAACCCTAAACCCTAAACCTGTGAGGTTTTCTGTTCTGCAGTTGGAAGAGGGCCCACAAAAAAAAACTAAACCCTAAACCCCTAAACCCCTAAACCCTAAACCCTAAACCCTAAACCCTAAAACCTAAACCCTAAACCCTAAACCCCTAAACCCCTAAAACCCAAAACCCCAAGCCTCCGAGGTGGTTCCTGAGTGAAGGGGGAGAACTTCTCGCTGCTCCCTTCGCTCTGCTCTTAGAGCGCTTCTCCGTTCCTTAGGGGTACTTAGAAATATTTTTTAGTTTTTGGTTATAATTTTAATTGTTTGTTATGATTTTTAACTTTTGGTTATAATTTTTAGTTTTTGGTTATAATTTTTATTTTTTGGTTATAACTCTTGGTTTTTATAATCCCTAGGAAACAGCTAAAATTATAACTTTTGTGCTAGGGTTCTGAGTTCAGTAAAAGGAACTCCAGAAAGTTGGAAAAGGGATTAATGGTAGGATCCCCTAGAATTTACCTTAAAGGGGTTACGATAATCATATTCCAACTTTCTGGCTTCTACTGTATAGGTTCGTGAGCTTGAAGATGACCCCGAGAGCCTCGAAGATGAGGAGGGCCTCTGGCCGAGGGTTTAGGGTTTTGGGGTTTAGGGAGGTTTAGGGATTATTAGGGTTTTGGGGTTTAGGGAGGTTTAGGTTGAGGGGTTTAGGGTTTAGGGGGTTTAGGGATGTTTAGGGTTTTAGGGTTTAGGGATGTTTAGGGGTTTGTTAGTAAGGGGTTTTGGGTTTGGGGGTTTAGGCTTCTGATTCAGGGGTTTAGGGGTTTAGGGTTTGCCGGTTCAGTGTTAAGGGAGTCGGGTGTCACCAATGCCTCCTCTTTCTGGTCCCAAGCCAGGCAAAGACTCCAAACCCCTTTACCCAGAACCCCCGACCCTCTGAATCCAAAACCGATAACCCGACTAAATAAGCCCCACTAGGCCTGGTAAACCCCGCACCCGAAACCTTAGACCCGAGACTAGACCCACGAAACCTTCAACGCTAAACCCCACCAAACGCCACTAAACCGACTGCACCCTAAACCCTACATCAAAGTACAACCCAGAACCCAACCCATCCCAACCCTAAACCCTACCTGTAACCAGCCTGACAGGATAAGAGTTTCAAGCTGTCCCACACAGCCCCGGTGGAGTTGCCCTTGCAGACAGCAGCCGCGTTGGACACGAGCTCCTCGCCTCAGGGGCCTGAGGAGATGGCGGATGTCAGGGTTTAGGGCTTTAGTGTTGGGGGTGAGGGTTGGGGGCGTTTAGGGTTTAGGGGTTCAGGGTTTAGAGGTTTTGGGTTTAGGGGTTTAGGGTTTAGGGGGTTTCAAGATTACGGGGGTGCGACACTTTGGGCAGAGACGTGAGCAGAAGCAGCAGAGCATGCGCAAAGGTGCTTGAATATGCCGTCGCAGGGCGCGCGCGTCGGGTCCAGCGGAAATCCTAAACCCTAAAGCCCCAGAATCCTAAACCTTAAACCCTCAATTCCGGTTTAGGCTTCACGGGTTCCTCGCCCGTGACTTGCACAGGTTTTCTCCGCCGTGATGAGATAGGCCGACTGGGCTTCCCAGAGAGCCCAATACTCCTTAATTAAGGAATATAGAATTCAATCATAATATGAATCCCCTCATAATTTAAGGTATATTCCATAATGAAGGGGGTATTGGGCTCTGTGGGTTCGTCGTGGAGTTGGGGTGCGTACACTTCTTGGTGTGTGCTGAAGCGCACGACACTGTGGTCCCATTTTTTTGAACCAAAGCTCCCCCTGTGTCAGAAGTTCCGGATCCATGACCCGGAATTACCCTGCTATGCGGCCTATGGGTAGTTATGTTGAAACGACAGCTTGGTGGAGCAACTGGATGAAAGCCTGAGTTTGCAGGTCTTGTGCGGAAAGTCTTCCGCGAGTGCGAGAGGCAGTGTGACTTCTCTTTGTCTCACGAAGACATCGGGCGCCACGTGGCTGCACGAACGGTGGCCTAAAGCTCAGCGCCAAAGCCTCGCATCTCGCCGAATCTGTGTGAGGTGCGCTCGGGGTGTTCATTCCGCCAGATCTATGGTGCGACCGACTGGTACGAGGTGCGATCTTCAGATCGCACAACCATGCATGCACATAGGGCTAATGTAGATGCTTGCTTACTTTGAAATGCTGTTCCGACCTGCATCTGAGGTCTGGACGAGATGGAGCGTTTGCGGGGTCTCGGGCAGACTCTTGCACTGACTTGAAACATTGCGCTTTATTGCAGTACCGGCATCGTATGCGAACTTGCAACTTCAATCACGATTCCACAGAGGCAGGTGCCTCACGTCCGATGCAACAACAACGCTCTGAAGCTACACTTCTCTCACAGCTTCAGAGTTTTCATGTCTTCTCATAACATGTCTGCTTCGAAGACACAGCCACGAGGACACACAACAAACGAAACGCTGCGCGATGTCGATTTCTGCTTTCCTCGGGTGTTTGTGTTGGTGGTAGGGGCTAGAGGACGATTGGTTTGCACAGCGCCTATACTTAATCCGAGCTATGCGTTCATAGCAGGGCAATATTCCGAAGTCAAAAAGCACACTTTTCTCAGGAAGCCCATCTTATCGCTCTTCTTCAGAAAGCTGTGCCCGACTGTCAAGCCTCGCCACCTTCGGCTGTTCCAGATTTGGATGAAAGAGTCGCTGGGAACGCAGCATCGGATTACCGTATGCAGTTCTCTCAAGATTCCGGAATGCTGGGAAGGTGCTGTAAACCCCTCATTAGCTGTTCTTGCCGGGAGCTGTAAGGTTGGACCATATAGAGGAGCTCAAGGTGCACTTGGCGACTTCCCGCCGCATGCAAGAGTACTTCGAAAGCTTCCAAGTTGCAGATAAAGAGACAGAAAAGTTATAGGAATCGTAATCGTAAGAATAGTAGTAGTAATAGTATAATAGTAAGTATGAGAATAGCAAGAAATGTTACAATAGCAATAAAGACAGAAATAATGATGATCACAATGACAATAAAAATAATCATAACAAGAGTAATAGTGACTTTTAAAATAATTGTACGTAATAACAACACTACTAGTAGCTCTAGTTAATCCGAATAGTAATAGTACAAGTCATGGTAATGATAATGATAATGGTGATAGTAATGGTAGTGGTAATGGTAACGGCAATAGTAGTAGCAATAGCAATAGTAATCAAAATAAGAGTAAAACACCAGTAGCAAATACCAACAAGCAAGAACAATAATGACAGTACTCGTTATTAAACAGCATGAATAACACTTATTAGTAATGACAATAGTAATCGCAAATATAGCAATAACAAGAATCATAAGTACCAGTTTTTTGGAGATGTTTCAGACCATGGTCATCGTCTTCCGGAGGCTATGTCGCCCGGCCAGTCCTTCCAGCGCGTGTTCGCCAAGAGTTGCTGGAAGAGTATGAGGGCCTTGCGTACAACACGTTGCAGGCCGGGAGGTTTAGGGTATATAGAGGGTTTAGTTTAGGGTTTAAGGTTTACGGTTGAGAGTATGAGAGGCTTGCGTTTATGGATTGCAGGCCAGGGACCGATACGCGATTTGGTGAAGGGTCGAGATGAGTAGGTACTGTCCGGTTTGGCCTGGTACAGCCAAGTTCTGTCTTGGAGCAACTGGTCAGGCGAGCGTCACGCGAGATGCCTTCCGCAAGCGATTCTACGACGGAGGCTCCAGGGTGACCAAGGACGCCACCTCCTGCATGGAGCTTGCTTGTGTGCCATTTCAAATCCTTGGTTCCTGCAGGGCACGCATCTGCAGTTTCTGTGTCATCGTGTTCGGGCCGGTGCGTTCCGACAGGCATGGTAGGCACAGGCCGCTACGCCAGACCATGTCATGCCCTGTCACGGGTTAGGAGGATTACGTCGCTGCCATGTGCCCGACAGAGTTTCGCCACAAGGAAGGCAGCTTCGGCGCCGTTTCAGTCCTCATGTCATGCATGACCATGGTGCGCAAAGTGCATACACGAAGGGACCTTTGTGCAGTGGCCATTCAACTCTCATGAACCGGTTTCTGCCACTTGACGATAGACTTTGCGGGTATTCAAGCATCCTGCACCCTGTACACGTTTCCGTCTCAAGTCTCGATCCCGAAAACCCTAAACCCTACCTGATGTGTCTGTTGAGGCAACCCGGCCGTCAATCTGGTCGTAGGCCGGTGCTATGCAGCTGAGGGCTCGGTTTTGGGCTTCGAGCTTACGCTTCGCAGTTCCAAGCTTCATGTTTGCAAGTTGCTGTTCCCCCCCAAACCCTAAACCCTAAATCCTAAACCCTAAACCCTAACCCGAAACCCTCAGCCCTCAGCCCTTCAGCTTTCCATTGCAGGCCAGCTGCTCAGTGCCTGGCCTGCAGTTTCGGCATGAGTTCATGCTTCGGTCACAGAGCTCTCAACAGACTATACCCAGACCTTCGGGAGGATCTAGAAAGTCGATCCCCTAATTTTGGGCCCTATACTACCAAGGGTACTTTAGTAGAACCCCCACGCCCATGTGTTGGCTCAGATGCAGGCGGGCCCGGCACCCTGTCGGGAGGCGGAGGTTCCTCCTATTCTGGTGGTGCCGCCAAAGCCGGGACCAGCCACCTCCAGAAGCTTCGCGGCCCCCAAGACGGCTACCGGGAGCGGTTCTGCCCAGCTTCTTGAAGGAAGACAACGAACCGACAAGCCATTGTTCATCGGTCCTCTTTTCTTCCCGAGTTTCACCGCTGAGAACAGGGAAACCCCCATACCGCTCCGACATCTCCCAGTGCTTCCAACCGCGACCGTAAGAGCGAAGAGTGGAGTCAGCCAGTTTGCTCAAGACTGCTTCCTGGCAACCCGGTCGAGCTCAACAAGCGAGTGGGATGTTTGCCGAGCTCCTTGGTTAAAGAAAACCTCTCGGCTGTCCACCAGCAACCCCTGACCACCTCGGCGGCCTTAGCGGGTGTCAGCAGCAGCTGGGGTCGAGGTTGAGCCGGGTCTCGCTTCCAGGCTTGCAACCAAACCTCTAGCTGCTGAGCTGCCAGCAAATTCCTCGGGTCAAGACAGTTTCCTGCCTTGAGTTGCGTGGGTTTGTCTGAGCTCCAAGTGCTAAGAACAACTGCCGCAACTTACCAGGCTCTCCGTCCACCTGCGGCGCCGGTGCGCCAGCCTGCAGGCACGACGATTTAGGGGTTAGGGTTTGTGGCAGAAATCCTCATCCCGCACGCCACAACAGCCGCAAGCAGCTGCGTCGACAGCTGGTGGATTGTGCTAAGAGCGCCTGCATCATCCTGGAGGAACGGAGGGGGGGGGAGCTTAGGACCAGCATCACCAGCTTCACCAGCATCACACTGGACATTGCATCACCCGCATCACCAGCATCAGCAGCGTCCGCATCTGCGAGTTCCGGAGTTGGATTGTCGCCTCTCAGGAGTATGCGCAGCAGCGTCGAGGAAAGTGCAGGCCGGCGCCCTCCCAGCACTGCAGTGTGCTCGCTTTTGGCAACTTTCGATGTCCCGCGCACTGTGAGCGAAGCCGTTTGCTTCAGATGCATCATCATAGTCTCCAGTCGTGTTGTCGACAGCGCGATTGTCTTCACCATGTGCACAAGTATTGGACGACCCCATTCGACCTACTGTTTGGATCCTCCCGGGGGTCTGGGTAGGGGCCTAAATTATGACCATGGGGTCTGTAAGGACTACTATTATGGGGCATTATGGGGGTTTAGGATAGGGGCCTAAATAATCACCATACTGCTTTGGGGTTCCAAATTATAAACAGAGTATACTGGGCCCCAAAATCCGATTCTGATTCTTAAGGCCCCTATGTTATTCGGAGCATAGCACCGATTGCACCGAGGACTGCAGGTAGCGAAACTGGAGGAGGCCCTGGCGAGGAAGGATCGGGCCGCTTCTTTTCGAGAGAAATCGCTTCAAACTGTAACGTAGGGGCCTGATTAGTTAGAAGAGGGTGGGGGTTCCTTAATTAACACAGTTATAGTAGAATATCCCCCAAACCCTTATCGTACTCATGAAGGCCCGTATATTTTTGTGCGCACATCTTGAGGAGGCTTTGTTCGCAAAGAACGGTGAAGCTGTCACCGCGAGGCTGGCCGGGGGTGATTCTTCATGTTTCCTTGGGCAGCGTCTTATCATCTGCCTCGGCTCAGCTCGCTTGCAAGTGGCCTTACACAACACTTTAAGAACCCTAAACCCTAAACCCTTGGATGAGGACACCAGAAGGTTTTTGCCAGCACTCTGCGATTCCATCATCTCCCACTTGTTGTTGAAAAAACTGACAAGTCCCAAGCCCGGCTCAGGGTTTAGGGTTTAGGGGGCAGCTTGCAGAGTAGACTTGCCATTCTTGCCAAGAGCAGCTTTGTGCCCTAAATCCTACGGCCCTAAACCCAGCTTGGTTTTCTGCTGTGTGATCAGTCGTCAACCGTCTGAAATAGTGTGCTCGGTGGTGCCCAGAGACTCCAATATCCCTTAATCAAGGAATATTCTTTAAATTATAGTCGGATCGATAATACGAGTTACGGAATATTCCTCAATTAAGGGATATTCCTTATATAGCAGGATCCCGAATATGATATTAAGGGATATTCCTTAAATTATAGTAGGATCCCTAATATAATTTATGGAATATTCCTTAATTAAGGGATATTGGAGTCTCTGGGTGTGGGGTTTGGCCACGTAATATCTACGCTCCCCGGTATTACCCTATTGCACGTTTTCTTGTTGGTACCCAGAGGCTCCATAGTAGTTCCTTTTTGTGATTACCGTATGGAGTTTTAAATAGGAGTCCCAAAAAGGACCTACTATGGAGCCTTAGCGTATTCCACTTGGTTCCAAGCATACGCATACTGTGATACGTTGCTTGTTCTTGTGCTGTCAAGGTCTCGTTTGAAGATCCAAAAGACTCAGGGGCCAGAGTAATGTGATTATACTAACGCATAATGTAGGAACCTGATTAAGAAACCCCCATAACCCCAACATAGTAGGATTCATATAAGGAACCTTAATAAAGGCCCAAGGTTTATTAATCAGGTTTCTACATTACTCCAGAACCCAGCTACTGCAATCATCAAGGCCCCTACAAAGAAACTACCGTTGCTTGTCTGGCACGCTCGAAGCCTCGTTCTTGACCGAGCCTTGCAGGAGGAAGTTCATCAAACCCTCTGTTCCAGACCATCAATGGGACTTGTGGAACGAGGCCTTCGATTCGTTCAGCTCCGTTGAGAGCGACAGCAGAGAAGGACCGGAAGGGAAACTCAACGAGTTCTGCAGTCTTGTTTTGGTTCTTAGCGCGCTTTGGCTCTCCCTCTCGCTGTCACTGTATACTGATACTGATACACATACATATATATATATATATAAATAAATACATACATATATATATATACATACAAATTGCATATATATATATATATAACACATAAAAAGGTCTACGATCCGCGATCGCAGTCCCAAGCTCCTCCAGGTCTGCAAGCCCCCGGGCAGTCAAGCCGACACCGACAGAGCAATGAGAGAAGTTGTAACACCGGGGGCAAAGTAGGATAGGGATATCCCATATACAGCCCCTTATAATGGGCCCGATAAGGAAGAGATATCCCTCTAAAATGCTTGTAAGAACATAAAAAGACTGTAAAGTTATTTATACATACCCCCCAAACGCATACTTGTCATCAAAGCCGTCTAGTAGGATCCTGCATTGTGGAGACGCGTCCGGTACCCTAGCAGGGACCCTAATTTAGAAAACTACCCACATGTTGGTGAGAAGGGGTCTCATTCCATCCTGAGGACATGTGTCCCTGTTGGCACTCGTGCGCCAGAACGACGTGTGCCCTGCAGTTTGTGACTTCATGTGCACCTGGGCCTTGTCATTCTGTGTAACGAATCTGTAAACCTCAAACTCCTATTCTTCTGACCGGCTAAAGCCGTAAACCCTTACACCCTACAGTGCTCTATAGAAGTGAAGATCCGCGAAGTAAGGCCAGATTGTCACAGGGAGCCGAGCTGAGGGCCCCGACCCGGGATTCTCCAAAGAGTCCTTTTTGCAGAAGCTCCTAGAGTTGAGCCCTTGGCGAGTGAAGAAGGAGATTTTAAGCCAGGGGAGACTCTCCGCAGTTTAATGATTCTTCGGGTTTAGGGGGCTTTGGGGGCTTTGGGTTTAGGGTATAGGAGGTTTAGGGTTTAGGGGGTTCAGGGGGTTTGGGGGTTTAGGGTTTAGGGGTTTTGTGGTTTAGGGTTTAGGGGGCTTTAGGTTTAGGGTTTAGGTGTTTTTGAGTTTAGGGTTTAGGGGGCTTTGCGAAGTCCCGATTCCGGGCTTTGAATAGTTGCGAAGTTTTTGGTCTTGAGGTTCCTGGTGGTGTAGTTTCTGTCTAGCTTGTAGTACGTACTACCTAGTAACCCTAAACCCTAAACCTTGGTACTAGCGAGCAAGCCCCTCACATTTTGCAAAGTTTTACGGACTTGCGATTGCCGAAAGCCCATAGCAGCTGGGAGGAGATCTAAGTAGACCCTTCTGCTGGAAGGGTTTTGAGGGTATCAAAGACCCCGCAACCCCACGGTAGTTAACAGTAGTCGTAGCATTCGCAGTAGCAATAGCAGTAACAGTAGCAGTGGCAGTAACTGTAGCTGTAGCAGCAGCAGTCGGTCGTCGTTGTGGTGGTGGTGGTGGTGGTACCAGTGGTAGTGGTGGTGGTAGGGGTAGGAGCGGCGGTAGCGGCGGTAGCGGTCGCCCGTCGTAGTAGTAGAAGTAGTACAGTGAAGGCATCATCGTAGCAGTAGGGGTAAGAGGAGTAGTAGTAGTCGTCGTCGTCGTAGAAGGAAGTAGTATCAGCAACCCGCAGTAATTAGCAGTAGTGTCAGTGATGACAAGAATACTTCCGGAGCCAACCGTTTCGGTTGGCTGCACACTGATACATCACGAGCCCACTGCAAGTCCCGAAGGAAGTGTAGGGAGACCGCATGAGGTCCAACAGTGAGGAGCAAAATGCCGGAAGCACGGTGGTCGGAGCATGGTTCCCACCGGGGAATAAATGGTACTGTGGCGAGAGCACGATTTGACGAAGCACGGTGCTGCATTTCGATCACGACTCCTGACGCAGCCCCAAGGCCAAAAGGAGGGCTGTCCAGCACCACTTCGCGTGCTTGAGTTGCTTATTCCCCCCAAGTCTTGATGTAGGTATTTCGGAGTGTTGCCACCCTAGAGGGTGAACAATCAGCACTAGAGTTGATACAGGCGATCTGCTCCCGGCGAATACGAAAGGTTTCGTGAGAGTTCGGCACGATGCGATGGCAAGTTTTTCCCGACGCCAGCGATGCACAGCGTTCCGTTCAGAAGCTGACTTGCAATCATTGAAAAAGATTAAGCCCTAAACCCTAAACCCAAAAGAACCATGCCAGATGGGATCTTTCAGGCTCGGCAGTGAGGCTTGGCGGGATCAGGATTCCTTATAAGGGTAGTATAGAGGTTCCGAAAATTAGGGGTGCCTTATCTTGGGCACAACGAAGTAACAGCAAGAAGCGAAAGTTCTGCGGAAGCCTACGACTTCGATGTTTCGATTCACTTGGCTTCAGGCCTACCGTGAAGGAACACGTGCTTCACTTCGTCAACGAGACATAGGGGCCTCAATAATTATCAACCAGGACCCAGGAATATGTACAAGCCCTCAGAGCTCTGAAAGGAAACCCTATTGTCAGTACTAAGGCCCCTATATGGGAGTTTCCGAGACTAGGGGACCCTGATATAGTAACCCAAATAGTAGGATCCTTTTTTTAGGATCCCAGAATAAGGTACCCCGCTAATTTTCGGAAACTCCCTATACTCTTTCGAGGCAGAATTTCACATCGGTGCTGCGTGGCAGCCTTGCATCTGCTGGGTTCCAGGTACTCGCAGTTGCCGGTAGTCTTATGCATCTGTGTGTATGTGTATACAAGTGTTATTAAAGGTGAACTTAGCGCTAGCAAGCACCGACATAATTATTTCACATGCAGAGAGAGAGAGAGAGAGAGAGAGAGAGAGAGAACGTCTTTGAAACATTCAGGAGTAGTACGTACATGCAATATCTGTAAGCATATGTATGGCTGTGTGTGTATGTATGTATATACGTTTGTACGTATGTGTATATGAATATGCATGCACATATGTGTGTGTATGTATGTATGTATGTATGTATGTATGTATGTATGTATGTATGTATGTATACACATGTTGACATATTTCTATATATACATATATATATAACGACTTTTGCATGCATTTATATACATACAGATATGATCAAATCCATTCAGTTATTCCTATGCGTCCACATATACATATGTCCATATACACATATGTACATATATATATATATATGCATGTATGTATGCACATTTCCATTCATGTTTATGTGTGTATATATATATATATATATATATATAAATATATATATATATATATATATATATATATAGCGAACCCCCCCCCAGGTTTGTTTATCTGTCATGTTACTGTTACTGGTGTGTACATATGCGTACATATGCACATATAACGTATGCCGCCGCCGCCCCTCCCCGACCCCCGCCCCCCCCCTCCCCCTATCCCCCAATCACCCGGCATCATCCACTGAGATGGTTCATGGGATCGCAGGGATACACCAAGCAATGCAATGCGCTACAAATACGACCATTCTTGCATTTGTGATCATATTTGTGTTTTTTCCTAGTCCCCGTATGTTTCTATTATGAACCATGCAACTCGAACCAAAGCCTTGCGGTTGCAAATTTTTCGACCTTTCATCAAAGGATTAGATCCTACGTCAATCCGCACTGTACCTCCGTTACATCTCTTCCTACATGTCTGCATAGCCTCCCCCACCACTGCCGGCCTCTATGTATATCCCAATACAGTCCGCAGTTTCTGGTGTTTCTCACAGACTTCTGTCGAATACTCTCGTCTCAGCGATGGCTTACCTGCTTACTGAATGTCTTGACCAGTCAAAGCTAGCCTATCGTTCGGACTCGTTTTTACTTATGTCATACTTTTATCATAACCTGGGCGCGACTTGTTTGTAGCTTGCAGCATCTTTTTTTAGGAGGTCTCAATTACTAGTACGAGTTGCATTACACATCTCGTCCCTATTGCCATCCTCATTGTGAGTCCCAGTATCGCCCAGATTGTTATTGGGTAGATTAAACTCAATCCTGGAAAGCCGCACAATCTCACGGATAACGCTTGTTGTCCTTTAGCAGTAACCTTTGCTTCCCAGAATACTTTCTCAACCTTCAACCCTAAAACCTAAACCCAAAACCCTAAAACCTAAACCCTCAGTCGGAAAAGGGCCCGAACAAAAAATAAATAAACCCAAAACGCTAAAAACCTAAACCCTCAGTCAGAAAAGAGCCAGAGAAAAAAAAACTAAAGCCAAAACCCAATATAAGCTCTGGCCAGTCAGAGCGCGAGCTAGGCCGTTGTAAGACCTCATCATTACTGTACCTATGGTCTCCTTTGTAGTTTCTTTTTGGGGGATTACTTTACAGGATCCTAATTATATGTTTGGTTATATGCTCTCCACTGTAGTTCCTGTTTGGGGTTACCTTATAGGATCCTAATTATATATTTGGTTAAACCAAAAAATGGAACGACAATGGAGACTATAGGTAGGATGACGGCCTACGTAGATCCGCACCAAACTCCGTTGTAAATCCCTTTTTGCTTAGGTTGGCTTCCGCTAGTCTCGTTGTCCGAGCGTGTTCATCAATTCATTCCTTGAGGTGTGAATGTCACTGTAAACATCAACCTTGCTACCATTCTCCAGTACGCACTCACATCTATTCTCTAGATTTGTGAGGCAGCCTGCAGGTCAGATTGCATGCATATAGACATTTATCTACGTTATAGTAGCAAGAAAAGTATTGACTACCGATGTCTTGTCTCGGCAGCTCGACCCGCCGCCCCAGCAGGCGTAGCAATTCGCCACCGGTGCCCATGGTGCTTTTTCTGCATTAGAATCGGCTGCAACCCGATGGCGACGCTAGTCGCAATGCTGTCACAGTTTAGGGGCTTCGTGTTGCACACCTCACGGCCACTGCTGAAAGCAGTCACTGGTGTGAGACGATAGCTCCAAAAATGATGGCCTTTCAGGAATCAATTGGAAATTTCCGTTTACATTTTCATGCACCAGCGGCACAGCCTAGCAGTCCTACACTGTGTATAGAACTGTTGCCTTAGCGATGATGCGTGCATGTGTCATTGTAGGAAAACAGGTCGGCTGGATAATGCTGGTTGCATCCTTGCCTGTACAGGGGATCGGAAGACATAATTTGCGTTGACCTTTTCATCATGCACCAGTAGTCCAGCCTAGCAGGCTTACCCTGCGTCTGGAACTTTATCTTACTGATGATGCACGCAGGTGTCACTGTAGGAAAACAGGTTGGCTGGATAATACTGGTTGCGTGCATGTCCTGGGCAGGGGATCGGAAGACACTGTTGGCTGAACGCGCTGCATCACCAGCATGTTCGAAGGTAATTATGTCGGAAAAACCGAACAGCAAGCGTGCTCGGTCAAGCCATTTGTCGGTCTCGCAAGCCCGAAATGCAACCATCTGCCAACCACTTATTCACCAATGTAGGTCTGTTATAAATAATGTACGTGCTCGTCCAGAGTTCACATTCGATTTAGTAGAGGCTTCCAGGCCACAGTTAGGCTGTGGGTCAGCAATAAAGCACTGGAGCAGATTCTCCAGTTTCGTAAGCGATGTAGATGCGCTTCATCCAGCAGTTCTTCAGCTGCCAAAAACATACAGCTTTCTCTCCTTGATGCACAAGCTGGAGCTTTTTTCTTTTTCGGGAAGGTGCATCCTGGGACTTTCGTCGATCTCGACCGTGCCAAAGCAAGCCAACAGCTGCTGCTGCGCGTCGACCAGTGAGATCTCTTTGACCCTTTCAGCTTCCTCATGCCAACAACGCTAGACTGGCTACTTAGCTCACTGCTTGGTGCCCGCGCAAAAATATATTCGCAAAAGGTGGGGCGGAAGCATCGTGTTGATCAGTGGTTGTCCGGCATCCCCAAGGCCCGGGGATTGCCGTTACTTGAGGGCTTTTAGGGTTCATGGCTTTGGATTGCAGGTCCTAGTCGCATTTATCGAGGTGGAAGTGATGCTCACATGGCGCATGGTATTTAACGTGCTACTGTATTTTGTTTTTAAGTTTTGGGTCAGTTTTGGATATATCGTGGGCGAGCTGGACATAAATTTTGAGAAAGTAATTTCGTTTCTATCTACGTTAATGGTGAGGGTGCTTTCTTGGATATCTCCGGCACAACAGCCACCCCCCTCCGCACTCTATACACGCAGGAAATACCGACGCCAGCGATGCGAAAGGCACTTCGAGTATAGGATATGTTGTAACAACCAATACAAACGACATGTAGGTTCTTCCGTGTTAACGTCAACATCGGACCTAACAACGACAACGGCAACAACAACACCACCACCAACAACAACAATAACAACAACAATACCAGCAACAACAACACCACCAACAACCAATAACAACAATAACAACAACAGCAACAACAACACCAACATCAACATCAACAACAACAACATAATAAAAATAATGATAATGATCATAAGAATAGATGCTTCACTACTAACAACCGCGGTAGCAGCATCACTGGTATTAAAATAAATCGATGCTACAGGCAGTTCTTCAAGTATAAGAAACGTCGTAAATTCCGATACAAACGGCATATCGGTTTGATATATTCATACCATATTGGAGTTAATGATAATAATCATAGTAGTAGTAATTCAATCTCTAGTCTGTATTGATAAGAAAGGGGATTTTTCGTGGTGAAAAATGGGGGACTTCTATATTCTCTTGCTATGAACGAGGTTTCTATAGGCGCTCTCTACTAGAAAGAAATCTCTTCTAATTATTGAGAGGTTTTCAATATTGGAAGGAGGGAGCTCCATTCTTTTTTTCTTAAATATATATTCTCTTTCATTATTTGGAAGCTTTATCGTAACTTAAAAGATTTTTCCTTATCGATCGTGAGCGGGCTCTTAATGTTAATATATGCGTATATATATATGTATATATATTTTTTTCTCTATTTAGACGGGCGGATTAGGCGGCTAGGGTAGGAATTGGATGGGAGAATTCAAAACTAATTTTGATTGAATTTGTGTATTAGGCGGAAGAGGTTTCTCTATTACTAAGACGATAGAGCTCCTTGCGGAAATTTGAAATTAAATCTATGAATTCTTTATCGAAAATTATTTCTTTCTAATATCACGACAAAAAATTTCTATTAACTTCCCGAGAAAGAAGAGGTAGGTATAAGAATAAAATTCTTTTCTTATTAAAGAGGCGAGACCTCCTGATTATTTCTTCTTCTTTTTCTTCTAAATATATAAGAAAAACTACGACCAAGAAAAAAAAACGAACTTCTTCCAAATTTCAAGGACTTGAGAAATTCTTTATCTCATCTTCTGAAATATAAATATTTCTCTATTTCTTGATAAATCGACTTTTAATCTTAAGAAGATAGAATCTAATAAATATTAAAAGGGGGGGGATAGAATTCCCCTATTTTCAACAAAATATTCCTATTTTATCCTCGATAAGAGAGGAGACTTAATATTTCTTTCAATCTGATGATATTGAAATGAAATTCATCTGAGTCGATATTATTATTATTTTTATAGATCTTATACGCGATTCATTTTCGCCAGATTTTATCAGGAGATAAATCAAATCCCTAGCCCTTGATTTAATATATAGTATTTATGAGCGTTTTGCTCGCTCGCGACTCATTTCCGCCAGATTTTGCTAGAGATACGAAATACCTAATCCTTTATTTAATAAAATATTTATAGGCGTATTGCTCGCCCGCGACTCATCCCTATTAGATTTGATAAAAAGATTTTTGAAATCGCTAGTCGTCTTTTTAATATAGCATTTATAGGTCTTTTACTCGATCATGACTCATTTCCGCCAGAATTTGATAGGAAATATAAGAAATTCCTAATCCTTCATTTGTAGCACATTTATATACGTTTTGCTCGCATGATTAAAATCTTGGAAATCTGATATCGCGAATCTTTCTCTCCCGATATTAAATTGCAGAAAAAATATATATTTTTTTTCTTTTTTTTCTTTTAGAAAATACCGCGTTAGTAAAATTTGTCAAAGTTTGATCATTTTAAAGATAGATTCTAATGAATAAAAATTTCTAAAGATTTTTGACGGAGATAATAATTGATATTTGATTCGTCTGATTCGTATCCGGACGTTTTCGGTTCGCATTTAATTTCTATCTATATGGATATTTATGAAAAATATCGTAATTTACCTTTCGTTTCGATAACGAAAGAAATGAACCCCGAATCATATGGGAATTTGAATATTTTAGACTATTCTCCCATTTCTTTTCCTCGCATTCCTTCCTGATACCTTATGAAATCATACCCCCCTCCCCGTTACGATTTATATCGGATTTATTCAGAAATTTAAAAATTATCTTTCAAATTTATGGGGATATATTAGATTTAAAAGTTTCTTGGAAATTTATTAAAATAGGTGAAATTCATTCCGAGATAGACAATTTTTAATTCTTCAAAAAATAATTCCTATTCGTCCCTCTAGAGATTCAAGAATTGAATGAGTTTAATTCGGAGAATCTTATTCGAGGATCGAGAATTATTTTCATATATTTCTATAAAAATTCAAATCGTCAAATGAAAGACGAATTCATATATCTCTTGGCAAAATCTAGTCTGAAATAAATCTTATGATAGAATTTTCACGAAGAAATACGAGATAAAGAAATAAATTATAAAGGAAGAATAAAAATATATACGCATACATAGAATCACGATCATAAATAAAACGATATCATTTTATTCTAGAATATATAATTAATTAATAATATATAATATATCGGAACTTTTATTATCTATTTCGATAGCGATTATTTGATTCAATATATAAATATAATTTTACGCATTATCGAATTCGTAGAATAATAAATATCGAATATCTGAATATCATTTTATTAAATAGAATATATTTTTATCCAAATTAATTTTATCATATATATAAATTTAGGGGGTCCGTTGCTTCCAGCAGCAAATCGCGTAGCAAAGCCGTGAAATGCTACTATTCACTATCTGAATATAATTTAAGGAAGACGGCAAGGAATAAAGAATTATGTCTAGCAATATCATTCAAACGAAATATTATATTAATCTTATTTTAAATATTATATTCGAATATCTAAATTTTCATTTTATATCCAGACGAGAATCCTCCGCAGAATATAATTATACAGAATAGAAGAAGAATAGAATGAAGAGAGAGGCATTAAGATATAGAGACAGAAAGAGGGACTAAGAGAGATATTCAAAAGGAGATAGAGAAATAAATTCAAAACGAGATATAGATAGAGAAAGATAAAGAAAAGAGAGATAGAGTGAGAGATCGAGATATAATGAGATAGTGAGAGAAGCAGAGAGATAGAACCCGACTAATTATCTTATAAATATAAAAATATGTTTCTATTAGTTTTCTTATGAATTGAATAATCGATTTCATATTTTTATACAATTTCTTGGGAATATTTTTATGAAATTCATAGAGAAACTAATCATTTCCAGAGATTTTCATTAAAGAAAATATATGAAATTCTCGAGAAATTTCAATTAAATCTCCAAGACCCTCGTATAGAAAGAAATAAAAAAAACCTATGAAATTTACGGAGAATTTCATTACAATGATCTAACGACCGCGCACGCAAATTTCATGATGCGGATTCGTAATTTCATTTTATTATATTATATATATATATATATATTTTTCTATTTCTTTATTATGAATAAAAATCAAGCATATTCATCGTAGATTTTGTCAGTTTTTTAAAAGACATCTCAAGTTTATGATATTATGTAAATTAATAAATATATATAATATATATTTCAAGATATCGAAGATTTCTATCCTCATGGTTGAAATAAATACTAGATAATTCCAAAAAAGTGGAGAAGCTAACCCCAACAAATAATCAGAATTGAAATAACTTGTGAGATTTACTAAAACTAAATGAATAAGAAGACAAACCACGGGCCAACAAACCGACCTTCCGGCCCGACCGACCGACCCTCTGGCAGGCCCCTTGGCTCTTCATACGGACTCTGCGTCTACCGAGATGAGTTAGGGTTTATGGAGACTCCAAAATTTCTAGATATATGATGGACGATGCCAATCTCGGAAGCCTCAACAACTCCCTCACCGATGAATATCTTAGAAGGTTCCAGGATAACTTCAGAATAGCCAACAGAGCCCGGCCCGGAAGAAGAGAGGTGCCATCCGGAGGCAGCTGCCAACAGTCCAAACCTTTCATAGAGGTAAGTAAATGCCATAGAAGCTACAGACATCCCAGGTATCGCCGGCCGTCGTCGTCGTCGTTTGTTTCTATAGATCACGTAGATACCGGGGTATTTTCAAGTGTCGAGCCGTCTCCATGCTAAGCAAGGGATTCAAGTTGCCAAGTTAATTGATGTCGAATTGCCTCTGTGTTGAGAAATCAATATGAACCTGCTTTTTCGCATAGTCGCACAGTGTTGCGAGGTTGCGTCAGGTAGGTCCATGCTGAGCAAGGAAACACCAGAATCTTGATCTGAATTGATCTCCTCCAGT